>OY740767.1:80033104-80281894 GCA_963513935.1 Aphrophora alni | reverse complement strand
GAGAGAGAGAGAGAGTGAGAGTAGAGAGAGAGAGAGAGAGGAGAGAGAGAGAGATGAGAGAGAAGCGGGAACTTAATATTATTTCATATTGCGCTGAAAATTTCGAGTTACGTTGTACCATGTTGTTCTTTTGAGTGTTGTTATGCTCAAATAAAGACAATAAGTTTTATGTTAATATTGCGCACTTGGTTCTTGCCGATATATACACGCTACTATGTACTAGTGCGCTGGCTGACATAGTGGGACTCTCGGAAAATTTGGAACAAGCTTCGTCACATCGCTACATACAGGTTTTTTTAGTTCAGCTAAGGTTAAAAAAAAAGGCAAACAATCTTACATAAAGAAACTGTTTAAATGACAATTATTTTGTTTTGTAATTTTTAACATTGACCATTATTTAATATTTATTAATGAAATCTTAACAGAAAAATATCGGCTAGATTTGAAACAGACTATAATTTATTGTTTTGTTTATTCTTTTGTAATTTAATATAAGCAGAGTATTAAAAAAGGATCAAACTATGTTTTTATTGAAATGATACAGTTAAATTTTCTAAAGGGACCTATTACAAAACTCTTGTTTATAAAATTGGTTTTATTACAATCAGTTATTTTATGATGACGTCATCAATCATACTTATGGGTTTGCAATAGTAAAAAAGTTATTTTAACTTTATAGTTATTTTATATTGTTTTGTAATGAGTTTTTTTAAATATATCGTGTATATCCCTAGAGCACTCGCGCGGGGTAATTTTTCTCCCAGCGACATTTCAAGGAACCGTTTCACAACGATCGCGTCGCTTGATATGGTTCCTCCCTTCGGTACCTTCTAATAGACTCGTCCACTGTCTAGCCTTGAGGAAAACCGGTCCAGTTTCTCAGTTGGCGCTTGCCCGCATCGCTGTAAAGTTATTAGTGCATTGTGCTGGAGAGTTTTTACCCCACGCGAGTTTTGTGTATTTTGATTTTTATCCGTTATACATTTCTGCTTGACGGAGTGTTTATGTCTTGGATTGGGAGGATCGAAACAATTATCTTTCCAGACTGTTGGACGAGACAGAGCATGAGGTTTTAGGTGGTGAGTCGTCTGATGAGGGAAATGACTGTGTTGAGGAAAGTGACCAAAACTCGGATACCGAACAAAGTGTTCTTAGTGATATTGATCAGCCGAGTGCATTGATTGACTACGATGACATCATAACTGAAGAAGGTGGCAGCATTGACGATCCAGGTATAGCTCCAATAAAAGTACGTAATGATAATTTTTCCGAACAATGTCGCTTAGAGCTAAACACAGATGATTACACCTCCGATGACAATGATGTACCTTACAGTGAACGTGTAAGGCACTTCTATGGAAGACCTAAAAAAGATCAAAGAGGTAGAATTTTTGAGCCCCCTACAAAATGGTCTCGCAAACCGCTGCCAACAAATGTGAGGACGCCTGCTCGCAATATTGTGATACATTTGCCTGGAGTAAAAGGGGAGGCAAAAAACGCAAAAACACCCTTAGAAACATGGTCAAGATTATTTGACAATGACATGATCCACCACGTTGTTTCATGTACAAACAAATTTATTGAGGAAAAAAAGGCTAATTTTTCAAGAGAACGAGATGCAAATGAAACTAATTTTGATGAAATTAGGGCTTTGATTGGTATTCTGTATATATGTGGAGCTATGAAGTCCTCAGACAAAAACGCCAAAGACATTATTGCAACAGAGGTACTGATGTAACGTCCTTCAGACTTCAAATAAATAAATCTGCTTTATCAACATTCTACCTGCCATATCGCCTCACGGTCATGCCACCGCCCTGTGCCGAGACCTGGCGGGGAATATCATAATCTACCATCACATGACTCTTGTACCTCTGAACCCGTTCCACCGCTTAGCATGTCAGTCATTGCTAAATCGCATTATTGGACAGAAGTTTTTTTTATCATGAAATCTTTAAATTAATAAATGTACTACAACGGAAATTCGTTGTATGGGGTTATATTTTGGTCAAAAAAGAAAAATATCAAAAAATAATCCCAATGCAAGGTATGGATGTTTTGTAGAACTTTTTACTGCTTATAGCCGGTCGGTGAGATTGAACTATGAAATGGTCCAAGGTCGAATCTTACCGACTTGTTCTAACGGTAAATTCCTATGTCGGCGGATTTTGAATTGAAAAATCATTTTTTATGAATTTTGAAAATGTGAAATAATAATGTATAAGGATATGTAGTTGTAATACAAGTCGTATGCAATACATATCTAGTACTGTTATTTCATATTAACTAACAGGCGTTACGGCATATTTAAATGAAGAATTTAAAATTTTTCAAAATTAATAAAAATTAAAAAACCTTGATATTTTTGAAAATAACATGTAATTTTAAGATAAAAGTATTCTTGATGAAATTTGGAAAAAATTGATATTTAAAAAGTTAGCAGAAAAGGTTAAGTATAAAAGCTAATAAAAGTAAATAAAAATAA
Source organism: Aphrophora alni (assembly GCA_963513935.1). Classification (NCBI taxonomy): domain Eukaryota; kingdom Metazoa; phylum Arthropoda; class Insecta; order Hemiptera; family Aphrophoridae; genus Aphrophora; species Aphrophora alni. Next base: position 80,279,409 of record OY740767.1, on the reverse strand, counting down.
ATTTTGAAAAAAGGATTGTATAGAAGTAATTAAATAAATAAAGTTATACTATAATTAATGATTAAAAATTTAAATTTGAGTAAAACAAAAGAGTTATGGTTTTCACGCTATATTATGAAAAGGAAAAAAGATAAGAAGTGGAAATTTTGCAAAAAGAGGTTAAAACCTAATATCTAAAAGTTGTGTAAATTTCAGGAAAATCAGTTAATAAATAAACCCCAAACCCAAAGGTGTGAAAATACGCACTGGATTACATCACTACCAGAAGTCGTAGAATTGTGTTATCACGGCTAGTGCGTTTAAATCACGAAATAAACAAAGTGACAAAGTTAGAAAGAAAAAACTTTAAAGGTGTAAGAATTAAAAACTGTAAATTACGCAAATTCTTACGTAAGCTATTGAAGGCGAATGAATAGTCCGAGAAATGTCATTCGAAGTGCGGGAAATTGCCGCGGTCGAGAGTTACAATACACCGATTACGTAAAAACGCAAAAACTGTTAGGAAAAGTGTTATAGACAATTAAAAGGAAAACAATGAAGATTTTTTCATCAGCCAGTTACGAGTTGCAGGGTTTAAATGTTCAAGGATAAGTGACGTAGTTAGAGGCGGAGCCAGAATACCAACTTACAGCAAAAATAGATTAAAGGATTAATTAGAACAAAGTGATTAAAAAGGACAAATTAAAAATGGTAAACGTAATAAATAAATTAATAATAAATAACTGAACCACCTACACCAAAAATAATCAAGAAATTGCATAGAAATACACCATAAATGGAACTATCGTATCGGTCCAGTGAGGGAAAAAAATTGGTATCGATATACGATAGTTTTTGGCTATAAAAAGAGCCGCACGAATCTCATAGAGGTCTCTCGTAAAAAAGTCGTTGAATAGGTGCTAGGGGTGACTATGCCCGAAGCTCTCTCATAAAAAATTTGTTAGAACAGTTGCTAGGGGTGATTATGCCCGAAGGTCTCTCTTGGAAAAAATCGTGGAAACAGTTGCTAGGGGTGACTATGCCCGAACGTCTCTTTTAAAAATAGTTGAACAAGTGCTAGGGGTGGCTATGCTAGTTTGCCGACTCAAGATTCGCAATAAAGAAGTTTAAGTGTTACGATGCCAAAGCATTAAAACAGCGTCAGCGAGAGCGATAGAAGGTGATAGATTCGAACAACCAGCCAGCCTTCTAAACTCCATGGAGAAAATATAAGACAACTTTAATCGAAATTCAACCAACCAGACACCAGAGGACCATCAGCATCTCAGGACTCAGGATCTTCAACACGGCGGACAAGGTCTGAGAAAATCCAAATTTCCTTTTTTAAAGGGCAAAATTGGCCCGATTTTAGAGTCTCACTGATTTTCCTGAGATAATTTTTTTGTGTGTAATTAAATAAATATATTAAATAGATAATGTCAAACTCATGTGTGAATAAAAATCTTTTTCAATAAATAAATTTGATAAACTAAATAATTTAAATTCAGAAATAATAGAAAGTTTTTATATATATCAATTTTAAGAAATTCATAAGTGATTGCCTTCTGCTCAAAAGAAAAATATTTAGTTATTATCCATTAATTTTGTTAGAGAAATTGTTTTGGATTTTATTTTGTTGACTTGTGTCATGTTTATTATTTCAGTTGTTTTTATTTCAGTTAATTAAAAGAATTAATTTTTTATTTATCCTCTAAATCTGTGTTTTATTTAGAATTGGTCACACATTTATATGCTATATTTTCAGGTTTGTTATTATAAAAAAGGGTAAAATATATTGTATCAAAAAGGTATTCCTAAGGACACACACCTGCGAGATTAAAATTCAAATATAAAGTAAATTCGTGTTCTCCCTGAGAAATAGGGTAATCATAAATACAGTTACTGGAAGTCGTAAATAAAAAGGGGGGTACCGGTAATTTGGGGCAACTCAAATTATCGAAGAAGTTATTCAATCCAGGCCAGCAAGATAGTAAGCCAAAAACTTCCAGTGGATTGGATAATTTATTCTTTTTGTCACGCGAGAACGAATCCTGTAGGCTAAAAATCTCAGGATTCGAGACTGTTACGTATTAATTAAGATAGGGGGCGTAATTAGTCTGACTCTAAAGAAGGTAGAGTTTTTTCGTTGTAGATACAAGATGGCGCCCATACGGTGAAGCCCGAATAATTGTTTTTAAATTAGTAGTTATAAAAAGTACAGGGTAAGCGATTAGTACGTGCTATTGACAAGTAATACGGACTGGTTGTTTGCATTGTATTGTGTAGCTGCTGTTTGGGAAAATTAGGCTAGGCTTCAAAGAATACGGATACAGTATATTTTACCTAAATGTGTATGCTTAGTATAAGATGTATAGTTTATAAGTATACTACATACCTTAAATTCTGGTGATCTGTGTTGGTTGTATAATTTGGGAGGGAGTGAAATAAATAAAAAATAATAATAATAAAACATAATTAAATAATTAAATTCGGGTATAAAAAATAGAAAGATTAAAATAAATAAATTAAATAAAGATAGAATCAATTAAAAAATAATTAATAAATTTTTAATATTAAATAAAATAAATAAATAATAAAAACAAAATGGCGGAAAAGACCCAAGAAGGTAAATCGTTAATGGCCTACTTAGAAAAGAGAGAAAAAGATGAAAAGGCGTTAAGGGAAAAAGAAAAACAAGAAGAAAGAGTGTTAAGAGAAAAAGAAAGGCAAGAGGAAAGGACGTTAAGAGAAAAAGAAAGGCTAGAAGAAAGGGCGTTAAGAGAAAAGGAAAATGAAATAAGGGACAAGAGGGATAAGGAATGGAGGGAGAAGGAGAGCAGAGAAAGGGAGAAGGAGAGCAGAGAAAGACAGCAGGAAAGAGAAGAAAGAAGGGCACTCTGGAATAAAATAGAAGGGAGAGTTCAGGGAATAGAATTAGAAGTAGCTAATAATGCGGCTCAACAAGAGGTTTTTAAAGCTGAAGTGGAGGGGGAGTTTAGAGAAGTTAATGGTAAAATAGAATCATTAGCGGAGAATAGTAAAGTAGTAAATTCTAAAGTAGATAAATTGGAAAAAGATAATAAGTTGTTAGAAAATAAAGTTAAAATTATCGATAAAAAAGTAGGGGAAATAAATTTAGGAGGAGTTAGTAGCAGAAATATAATAATAAATAGAATAGATAATGAAAATGTAAAAGTTGAGTTTTGGGGTAATCCTAAGGAAAGGCCCATGCAATTTATTAGGCAGATAGAAAATTTATTAGAAGAAATTCAAGTGGGAATGGAGGATAAGGAAAAGTTAAAGGTTGTTGAACGACATTTAAGATCAAATGCTGAGTTATGGTGGAATGTGGTGAAAACCGCGGATATGGGATATAGTGACTTTAAGAAACTGTTTATAGATCACTATTAGAACTTGCAATCTCAAAAAATTGTTCGAAATAAAATCGAATATGGGAAATTTTTTGAAAACGGAAATATGACCAAAGCCGAATATTTTTGTTTACTTATAAATAAAGCAAGCGATTTAGAACCACCGATCCCGGAAAAATATTTAATTTTCACGATTATGCAGCATTTTAGGGAGAATATTAGAATGACTAGTATGGGGAAACCCATGGAAAATATTCAAGAAGCACTCACGTTTCTAACTAGTGTCGATACGATGGAGGAATCGCGTAGGGGAAACTGGAATTCCAATCCGGAGAGGGATAATAGGCAAACCAAAACCTTTCCTAATAACCCTAACCAGAGATCCTATGGTGACACCCAAAATAAACCTCGACCTCCAAACCTTTCGAAACCTGGTCCATCAAAAAAACATCCTAACTCGCCTAGGAATTTAAATGGATAAAAGAGGCCTTTTTGACACCTAATAGACCATCGGATTACACTAAGGCTACGGATAAAATAATAAATAATAAACAAAGTAGAAATTTAATAAACTATGAAAAAATAAATAAAGAAAATTTAGAAAATAAACAAACCGTTCATCATAATAAAAATAATAAAATAGGAGAAGCAAGAAACCAAATTATCGTGTTTACGACTCTACTAATCAATTAGGGGGGAGTAAACAAAATAATCAATGTCAATCGTTAACATTCGAGTCAAAAATTAAAAACAGAAGTGATTCTAGGGAAAATCAATCAGAAAATAAATGTAAACAATTGAGTTATGTAACGTCAGGATACAATCTGCGTCATAATGTTGAACCACCAGCTTACAAACAACCCACGAACTCTAATTTTAATTCGAATACAGCGAAAGATAAAGGCGGCTTCCACTACGGAGTGCGAGATAGGGGCGCTTCGGTCTCTACAAAACAAATTGTAGAGGAAAAACTAATCCCGAGTCCGCAGGAAACATCTAAACTGTGTGTCGGAGGATTGCATTTAGATTTACGAGGGGATTTATTAGAAAAAGATAAAAAATATTTCTTAAAAGAAAAACCGATTGAGGAAACTCCTAAAATACCCGTAAATCTAGGAAAAAACGTAGTTATGGTAGAAATAGATACAGGAGCCGAAATTTCACTAATTAGTGAAGAATTATATTTAATGTTAAAGAAAGAAGGGCTTGAAATTTTGGAACTCCCTGTAACTGGGGTAGAAATCGTAACTGCAGTTAAAAGTAAACCATATAAAATAAATAAACAAATTATGATATCAATAAAAATAAAAGAAGTGGAAATTGAATTAAAATTATTAATTGTAAAAAATTTAAGGTCCAGAATAATAATAGGATGTGATGTATTATACGAATTAAAAGCTAAAATTAATATGGAAGAGCGATATATAAAACTGTATGTGGAAAAGGAGGAAGTAATAATATATTATGAAAAATTAGTAGGAACAAAAAGTCAATTAAAAGAAAAACATTTTAAAAAGGATTCTGTATATTTTAAAAATAATGTTAAGGGGATAAATGTGAACAAAAGGATTCAACCTGAAGGCATATTAAAAATTACAGCAAATAACAAAGTGTTGGTTAGTAATAAAAATCAACAAACTTTGATAAGAGGGAGGGAGAGAGATAAAATGTGGATAGAAAACCGGATGAGACTACCAGAACGTGACAACCCCGAACAGTGTATGCAGGAGTCGGTCAGGGTCTTAGTTAATAAAGAAGGGGATAAGATATTCAAGGGAATGGGATACTTATCGGAGGAGGAAAAGAAAAATAAATTAAATAAATATAAATCGACGAATAAGGAATTAAATAAAAATAAATCGACGAATAAGCAATTAAATAAAAAATATAATAATAAGGACATGCAGAGTAGGATAAAGGTACTGCCTGGAATGTCTATCGACGCGCGTGAAAATAAAACTAGATCCAAAAACCACACTTGTAACACAAAATCACTAAAAACACTATCCACTAAAATAAACGAAACAGATAATTGTAATCCAGAATTATCTGTTTCTAAGGAAAAAGACACAACCGATGTTGACGAAACCCGAAGACGACACACCACGACGGACAGACAAGAAAATCTACGTCACAAAGAAGATTTCCACATACATGTAAAAAATTCAAAAAGTAATAATAAATCGCGTAATAAAATTAAATTAAACAAAGGAAGAAACAATAAAAGTAATTTGAATAATAGTAATAAGAGTACTTCGCATAAAAACAAGCAAAATTATAGTGTTAAATTTAGTCCGAATTATCACAGAACACACGTGAAACTGAAGACAAATTTAAAACGTTATACAGCCCATACCGTTAGGAAAAGAGAAAGTAGTTTAGAGTCCAGAGTAGACGGTCGAGCGATAAATAAACAACCGAACTTTGACAGAAGGGTTGTAAACAAGATAAATGTTTCGGTCGACTATTCACATAATACTATTCTTACAGCGCAAGAGGAAATACAGTTACAAAATTTAATAAATAAATACCAAAGTATTTTTTCAGAAATTCCAGGTTTGTCTAATAAATATGAGCATGAGCTTAAATTAGGATCTGATAAAACATTTGTAAATAGGAACTATCCAATTCCATTAAATTATAGAAAGCAAGTAAGGGAAGAAATTGATCACATGTTAAAATATGGAATTATTGAAAGGTCGCGAACGCAATATATCAACCCCATGGTCGTAGTAGTAAAGCCAGACTCGTCCATCCGTCTGTGCATGGATGCCCGAAAGTTAAATCAGCTGATAGTACCCGATTATGAAAGTGCACCACCAATGGAGGATATTCTCCGGAAGGGTCGAAGTAAAAAATACATTAGTAAAATTGACCTAACCTCGAGTTTTTGGCAAATACCACTGTCAGAAGAGTCAAAACAATTTACGGGGTTCCTTTTTGAGAATAAAGTATATAACTTCAAAGTAGTTCCATTCGGGTTACAGAATTCAATGGCTGCTTTAGTAAGAGCGGTTGATTTGACATTAGGACACAAGGTGGAAGAATTTACTCTTAGCTACGTCGACGACTTGATATGTTTGTCAGAAACCTTCGAAGAACACTTACAACATCTGGAAGAAATATTTCAAAAGTTTCAAGATGGCGGCCTTACCATTAATCCAAAGAAAACTTTATTTTGCCAGGAAAAAATTAAATTTTTAGGTTATGTTTTTTCTAGAGAAGGAATAGGAACAGATCCCGAAAAATTAAATGCTATTCGTGATTTTCCAGTTCCAACTACTGTAAAGCAGTTACAGTCATTTTTAGGATTCGTAAATTACTATTCCAGGTTTACAGCCAAATACGCAACTTCTACTAAGCCTTTATACCACCTATTGCAAAAGGGAAGAAAATGGGTGTGGAGTGAGGAAATGCAACAAGCGTTTCAGGCGGTCAAGGACTTGTTTTTGGAGTCAGTGGTGATAGCTCATCCGGTGGAAGGAGAAGAAACGTTCCTTCAGACTGATGCCAGCACGACAGCAATCGCTAGCCAGCTATATCAGCGCAACCAGGAAGGAGAGGTTAGAGTAATTGGTTTCGTAAGCAGAACACTGAAAGTTTACGAGAAACATTACTCAATCTGCGAGCTGGAATTGCTAGCAATTGTGCATGGTTTGAAGAAGTTTAGACCACTAGTACTTGGAGCACCTTTAACCATCATTACGGACAACAAAGCGTTAAAATTTTTGACCACCTGTAAGTTGGTGAATAGTAGGATGACGCGATGGATCCTAACAATTCAAGAATATCATCCTAGAATAGTGCATTGTGCAGGGAAAGATAATATACCCTGTGATATAGTGAGCAGAATGTATGATTCTCGGGACATCACGGATAGAATAAGGATCAAAATTAATAAAATAGAAGTAGGAAAGAATGTAAGATTACAATATTTAATACAAAACTTTGCACTTAAACAAAATGAAAATTTAGAATGTAGTAATATTAAACGTAATATAAATAATTATAATGGAAATTACAGAATTGAAAATGAATTGTTATATAAATATGGAAGAAACCGTTGGAAATTAGTGATTCCATCAGAAATAGAGACGGAATTAATAATGGAAATACATAAAGCTTATGGACACCTGGGAAGGAACAAATTATATTACATGATGAAAAATATGTTTAGCTGTAAGGATTTATTTAGGAAAATAATAGAAATTATAAAATACTGGTCCATTTGAAATAGTAAATAAAGTAGGTAGTAAGACTTTCATTGTAAAAAACATAAACAATAATAAAATTAAAGGGAAATATGATATAAAGGATTTACGAATCTACTATGGAGCGTAAATTAAAATTAAAATAAAAATAAACAGGTGTTTAGGATAGGACAGGAATTATGAAAACCCTGTATAAATGTAAAAAAAAAAAAAAAAAAAAAATATATATATAAGCATACAACGTTTAAAAGGAAAATGACTAATAGTTATAAGCAAATTCAAGATATAGTATAATTAAGCTGAATAATAAAAAATAAATAATAGGTTAATGGATTTAACATGCTGCAAGACTAAATTAAGTATCCAGATGTATACTAAAAACAGGTTTGATGTCAGAACGGGAAACCAGCCCTAATGAATGAAACCGTAAGCAGATAAAAAAAAAAACATAATATTTAGATTCAATGAGTAACGGAAGCAAGGTTGTGTTGACTAGGTCAAGGAAGACAATATTGACTTAGGATGTCTACTGTCAGTCGGCTAACGGAACAAGGTCGCAAGAATACAAAGGGAATGGAATGTCGACAATTATACTAAATCGCAACAGAGAAAATTTGTAATTAAAATCAGGACCAGATTAAGTGTTACATCATTGGATTCAGCAAATTCAGAGAAAAAGCCTAACAAAAAATTTTTAGAAAAAGTAAAATAATTAAAATAAAAAAGTTTAATAATAATAACTAATAAAAAAATCAAAGGGGAAATTTTAAAGTAAAAAATAAAGGGGTAAGTTGACTAAGGGAAAACAGTAAATTAATTAAAAATAAAATTGAAATTAAAGCGTTTTGACTGGGGAACTTTGTTATTAGTAAATACTCTAGCCAGAAGTTAAGGTATGGAGATTATATAATGTCAAATTATCTCAGGAAAGTGTTAGGTCCCAATATAGTGTGAAAAGTGAAGTGAACTGAATAATTATAAGAAAAACAATTAAAAAACAATTATAAACAATCAATTAATATTATAAATAAATGTCATGAATTAATGTATAATATAAAGATGTGTCATGTATTGTGTTAGAAATCTAGGAGCAGAAAAGGCAGAACAGGTAACAAGGTGAGATTAATTTTGAAGATTGTTGAAGTTTAAATATGGGGTATCGTATGTTATGTCATAACTCATGAAATATTGAACATATTTCAACGTGGCTGACATAAGGAGGGAGCTACAACGGAAATTCGTTGTATGGGGTTATATTTTGGTCAAAAAAGAAAAATATCAAAAAATAATCCCAATGCAAGGTATGGATGTTTTGTAGAACTTTTTACTGCTTATAGCCGGTCGGTGAGATTGAACTATGAAATGGTCCAAGGTCGAATCTTACCGACTTGTTCTAACGGTAAATTCCTATGTCGGCGGATTTTGAATTGAAAAATCATTTTTTATGAATTTTGAAAATGTGAAATAATAATGTATAAGGATATGTAGTTGTAATACAAGTCGTATGCAATACATATCTAGTACTGTTATTTCATATTAACTAACAGGCGTTACGGCATATTTAAATGAAGAATTTAAAATTTTTCAAAATTAATAAAAATTAAAAAACCTTGATATTTTTGAAAATAACATGTAATTTTAAGATAAAAGTATTCTTGATGAAATTTGGAAAAAATTGATATTTAAAAAGTTAGCAGAAAAGGTTAAGTATAAAAGCTAATAAAAGTAAATAAAAATAAATTTTGAAAAAAGGATTGTATAGAAGTAATTAAATAAATAAAGTTATACTATAATTAATGATTAAAAATTTAAATTTGAGTAAAACAAAAGAGTTATGGTTTTCACGCTATATTATGAAAAGGAAAAAAGATAAGAAGTGGAAATTTTGCAAAAAGAGGTTAAAACCTAATATCTAAAAGTTGTGTAAATTTCAGGAAAATCAGTTAATAAATAAACCCCAAACCCAAAGGTGTGAAAATACGCACTGGATTACATCACTACCAGAAGTCGTAGAATTGTGTTATCACGGCTAGTGCGTTTAAATCACGAAATAAACAAAGTGACAAAGTTAGAAAGAAAAAACTTTAAAGGTGTAAGAATTAAAAACTGTAAATTACGCAAATTCTTACGTAAGCTATTGAAGGCGAATGAATAGTCCGAGAAATGTCATTCGAAGTGCGGGAAATTGCCGCGGTCGAGAGCTACAATACACCGATTACGTAAAAACGCAAAAACTGTTAGGAAAAGTGTTATAGACAATTAAAAGGAAAACAATGAAGATTTTTTCATCAGCCAGTTACGAGTTGCAGGGTTTAAATGTTCAAGGATAAGTGACGTAGTTAGAGGCGGAGCCAGAATACCAACTTACAGCAAAAATAGATTAAAGGATTAATTAGAACAAAGTGATTAAAAAGGACAAATTAAAAATGGTAAACGTAATAAATAAATTAATAATAAATAACTGAACCACCTACACCAAAAATAATCAAGAAATTGCATAGAAATACACCATAAATGGAATTATCGTATCGGTCCAGTGAGGGAAAAAAATTGGTATCGATATACGATAGTTTTTGGCTATAAAAAGAGCCGCACGAATCTCATAGAGGTCTCTCGTAAAAAAGTCGTTGAATAGGTGCTAGGGGTGACTATGCCCGAAGCTCTCTCATAAAAAATTTGTTAGAACAGTTGCTAGGGGTGATTATGCCCGAAGGTCTCTCTTGGAAAAAATCGTGGAAACAGTTGCTAGGGGTGACTATGCCCGAACGTCTCTTTTAAAAATAGTTGAACAAGTGCTAGGGGTGGCTATGCTAGTTTGCCGACTCAAGATTCGCAATAAAGAAGTTTAAGTGTTACGATGCCAAAGCATTAAAACAGCGTCAGCGAGAGCGATAGAAGGTGATAGATTCGAACAACCAGCCAGCCTTCTAAACTCCATGGAGAAAATATAAGACAACTTTAATCGAAATTCAACCAACCAGACACCAGAGGACCATCAGCATCTCAGGACTCAGGATCTTCAACACGGCGGACAAGGTCTGAGAAAATCCAAATTTCCTTTTTTAAAGGGCAAAATTGGCCCGATTTTAGAGTCTCACTGATTTTCCTGAGATAATTTTTTTGTGTGTAATTAAATAAATATATTAAATAGATAATGTCAAACTCATGTGTGAATAAAAATCTTTTTCAATAAATAAATTTGATAAACTAAATAATTTAAATTCAGAAATAATAGAAAGTTTTTATATATATCAATTTTAAGAAATTCATAAGTGATTGCCTTCTGCTCAAAAGAAAAATATTTAGTTATTATCCATTAATTTTGTTAGAGAAATTGTTTTGGATTTTATTTTGTTGACTTGTGTCATGTTTATTATTTCAGTTGTTTTTATTTCAGTTAATTAAAAGAATTAATTTTTTATTTATCCTCTAAATCTGTGTTTTATTTAGAATTGGTCACACATTTATATGCTATATTTTCAGGTTTGTTATTATAAAAAAGGGTAAAATATATTGTATCAAAAAGGTATTCCTAAGGACACACACCTGCGAGATTAAAATTCAAATATAAAGTAAATTCGTGTTCTCCCTGAGAAATAGGGTAATCATAAATACAGTTACTGGAAGTCGTAAATAAAAAGGGGGGTACCGGTAATTTGGGGCAACTCAAATTATCGAAGAAGTTATTCAATCCAGGCCAGCAAGATAGTAAGCCAAAAACTTCCAGTGGATTGGATAATTTATTCTTTTTGTCACGCGAGAACGAATCCTGTAGGCTAAAAATCTCAGGATTCGAGACTGTTACGTATTAATTAAGATAGGGGGCGTAATTAGTCTGACTCTAAAGAAGGTAGAGTTTTTTCGTTGTAGTACATCACGTCAGTAATCATACAGTAATCATGTCAGTTCTCTTTCTTCTAAATTCAAAAAGTTACAGTTCAATCATAAAAGTTTTGTGAGTTTGTTTTCTATATGTAAATTTTCATCGCACAATGACCGTCAGGCACATGTCACTCTGCTAAGGATTTTACAACAAGTTCCAGGTATTCCAAATTAGAATTGACCGTAATATAAAACTGTTAATATTTTAAGTTTTAATTACTGATATATGTTTTGTTCAAAAATAATTTAACTAGGATTATTTTCCTTTTAATATTCAGTAATTTTATTGAAAGCTAATGTCTTGTAAAAAATAGAATAACCTTCTTTCATTAAAAAAAAAATTACAAAAAACTAATTATAAATTTAAATAGTCACAATATCAAAGAATTAACTAGTCAAATGTTTTTCTTAAATAGAATCTTTTGCTTTAAAATTTTTCTAGCAGTTGTTACAATTCTTTATCTCAAACAAAGATCAAGATATATTAGTTTCTTTATTAATATAAAAAAAACTTATTTATAATCTTTTTTGGACATTTTGTAATTCTGATAATTATTTTCCTTTTCATTTTTAATTAAATTTAAAAATCATTTTTCATTACAAAGACTTGTCAAACAACCTGTATGAGTTTGTCTAAATCTCTATTCGACTTGCTTTTTTGCTTAGCAAAAGCTGGTCCGAGATTGTCGGAGATTGTTCCGAGATTGCTTCGAGATTGCTTTGAGATTGCAGTCGCAGACAGATTCAAACTCTATTTCAACATCCTCTAAGTGCACCATATCATCACGTGCATATGCTTAAAAGGAAATATAAATCTTTTAAAAAGAAAGACAGTTATTAATAAAAGGAACTTTGGTTGTGAAATTATTCTTTAGTAAAAAAAAATAAAAATTTTTTTTAGGAACAAAACTCTGTATGATAATGTCTTCACTTTTTTTATTCTGTAAAATAATGTGTATTAATTTATAATCAAAATAACTTTGGGTGGTGCTGCATGCAAATATTTCGGCCTTCACGACCCCAAAGGGGTTATTTTTCAAAATTAAAATATATATATATATATATATTGACGTCAATATTTTAAAACAAAATTAATTTCTATATATATAATAAATTTGTTCTTTTTTTTAAAAATGAAAAATAGTATATGATCAATATAGTTTTAAAATGTATTTCTCTCTCTCTCTCTCTCTCTCTCTCTCTCTCTATATATATATATAATATATATATATATATATATATATATATATATATATATATATATATATATATATATATATTTATATATATATATGTATGTAAATTAAGTATTTGATGATAGAAAATCTTGTTAACGGTAAAACACAATTTTGACCTATTTTTAATATATATATATATATATATATATATATATATATATATATATATATATATATATATATATATATATATATATATATTCAAAAACTTAAATTCTTTATATAATTTTTTATTTTTTTTTTAAACTGAAATCCAAACCTTTGTAATTTTCTTTTTTTTTTACCAAAAACTAAGAAATGTTTGTTATAAGGAATTATTTGTAAATGGTCAAATTTAATTCAGCAAATTTAAGCTAAATAAATTTTAGCATTTGTTAATGACATTTGTTTTCCTTTTTTTTTTTAAACATGTTTACCAGTAGGTTCCACAATCTTTAATTTTCAGTCGCCTGGTATCATGTTTTTGGTAGCAGAGCGTGGTTTTATTATAAAATTTGTCTTTTTTGGAACCATAAAATTTTATATTTTTAATTGATCCTGTGCCGGACAAAGCTCACCTTTCTTTATCATTACAGCTTACTTCATAAACTGAACAACCATTGTTGATGAAACTAAGGAATTTTTTTTTTATTACACAAACTTATTAGTCTCTAAATAATTTCACATTAACACAACTTACACAAGAACACCTAGAACAATTTTGATAATTTTTTTTACCTTTTCTTTTTCTTCATTCTCTTTTAAAAAATTTCATAATATACTTTAGTGATTAACTGAATTCGATTCAGACAGGCAAATCTTATTCGAGAATAAAAAAAAATATATAAATATAAAATAAATAAAAATCCAAAAAATAGATAAAAACAAAAAAAACCAAAAAACAACTTTTCAAAAATTTTCAAAATTTTTCTCGAGGATTCATTTTGCTTGTTTGTTTTGGTTCTTACACACACACATACATATATACAATATACACAACTCTCAATTCATCTATTTTTTTTTGGTGTGCTCATTTCAATTTCTAAATTGTGATCTTAAGAGAAGAAAATTTTTTTTTCATCAGCAATAGGCAAAATGGCAGTGGACTTGCTGAGACTAGTCGATGCCCTAAAAAACACAGAGCTTGCTTTCGAGGTTGTAGCTAGAGGTGGAGAAAAAGACATCGTTGCAAAAATGCGAGTTGCTCTTAGGTCCTTCCTGCAAAATTCAGTCGAGCCTGATCTGGGCGTTTTTACCGAGGAAGTTTTTGTGCAACAATTGTCCTTGACAAGGAACTCCTTGTTTGTTCTACAAGACGACTTGGAAACCTGGACTCAGAGAGAAGCATCAAAATGATCCGTGTTCGTGCTCGAATGCATGTCTTTGGTAGGCGTCTAGAGTTCCTGACTCGTGTACAATCAGAACATTTAAAAATCGCCGATAGTAACATCCAACGGGAACTGTCCGAATTACAAACAACTTCAGTGGTTTAAAAGATAAATACAAAGCCTTCGAACAAACACTAGTACCGTTGAAGCTAAACGTTAGCATACCGCTAACACCTTATGGCGGACCCTCGAATGCAACTTTGGGAGAAATATCGCGCTCCATCGATGTAAATACGGCCTTGGACACCCCTCATGCTTATCCACAGCCAGAAACAGTCAGCAATCCTCAAAAGTGTGCTTATGTGTCCTTGTATGGAAAGTTGAGCCATCCGGCCGAACTACTTATTAAGACCTTACCTCACACAGATGGTTTCGACCTCAGTAAATTGTTAAATTTCATTAAAATTTCGTTAAAAATTGTAAAAACATACCCTGATATAGCTTTAAATATTAATAATGTCTTGATGCCTTACGCTCAAGGACCTTTGAATTCGTGTCTGATAAGACATCAGACTTTCCATACTTTTCATAAAGAGGCTTTAAGTCTCTTCATTCCGACTAAGAGGTTAATTTCCTTAGTGCAAGAGTTGTACTATCGTCCTCAGAAACCTAACGAAGCAGTACACATCTTTGTCAACGACATTAAAGAATCAGCGGAAATACTAAATTTAAATAAATCCGAATTGGAAGTCACGGACGTCATTCTGGAGGGACTGTCACCGGAAGTCTGCAACTGTTTAGTTTTTGCTACCAGGCCAGTCAATTTTACCGATTTAGATCGTCTGTGTGCTCATGTCAACAACATAATGTACACCGACAGACAAAGGGCTCCATCAACGAGACCCGATATTAGAAACCCAGACTTTAGAGCCACGAGACCACCTGTGGTTTGATACAGTTGCGGGCAGCCGGGGCATAGAAGCCCGGAGTGTCGGAACCGACTTTCAAGGGGCCAATATCCTTCAAAAAACGGGGGCAGGTTTGGAGTTTAGTTGGTAGTTCCAAGCCCGCATTTCAGAGTAAAACCAACCACAGCGGATATAAGTATAAATCTGATCGGACGTAATAGGCCTACTTTTCAAAATTTTAAATTATCTTTAAATCAAATGAGGACAAACCTTTGTAATAAATTTAAAAATGTCTTAAAACCAGTTTGTTATTACTGTGACACTCCCGGTCATTATATCTGGGGTTGTAAATTCTTCTCTTTACGGAATAGGCGCAGGCAGCCCTATTCTACCTCCAAGCTTTCCAACTGCAACTTTCAAAATAAAAAAAAATCTCTCAAGTCTAGGGGTCTGAACGATTAGTTTTTGCCTTTGGTGGAAGTCGCTTTTGGGCAATTTAAAGTCAATGCTCTGCTGGACTCCGGTTCAGTAAGATGCGTAATATCAAATGAACTCTTCAATAAATTAAAAAACACCAAAGCGTTTAAATCCATGACCGAGGTGAAGGCTGATTGTGTCACGGCTTCTGGAGAAAGGTTGCCCATTTCCTTTTCTTGTGTCCTACATCTTAAAATGGAACATTGCAGTTGGAATGGAGATTTTCTGGTGGCACACAGGTGGTCCTGTCCTCTGATTCTTGGATCGGACTTCATCTCGAGAACGGGACTGGTACTCGATCTCTCTGCAAAAAATTCTATTTTAAATTTGCCAGGTCTATTGTCTTTCCCTTATGTAAATTTAGTAACTCGTGTTATAAGCAAATAGTGTCTTCATCATCTGAAGCTACTCCTCCTGATCCTTTAGGTCATCTTCAGAAAGATAACAAGAACGCCATTTTGATAATAATTGATAATTCTCCTCAGGTACTCACCAAGAAGGTGGGACTAACCCATTTAATTGAATATGACATTCAACTTAAGGATAACACCCCAGTCAAGTGTTCACCATACCAAATGCCCCCCCCCCAAATGGAATACCTCCGTGAACATAACAAAGATTTGTTAGATTCAGGAGTAGTAGAACCCAGAATCTCGGCATATGCTTCACCCGTTTTTCTGGTTCAACATAACGAAAAGAAAACAAGGATGGTGATTGATTATCGGAGACTCAATCAACACATCGTCGTCGAAACTGTGCCGCTACCTAATCTACATCAAAGTTTTAACTGGTTTGTCGGTGCCAAATATTTCATAGTTTTTTATTTAAACTCAGCTTACCATCAAATCCCTTTGTCTCAAAAGTCCAAACAAATGTTTCTGTACCAGTTACCAGTTTCTGTACTCCCTGGATGCTCTATCAATTTACTCGAGTCCCTTTCAACCTCTGTACTGGTGCCCAAGTCCTCACTAGACTTCTTGATCAAGTTTTCAACGACATCAAGTTCAAATTCATTTTCAATTACCTGGATGACCTGGTCATCTACTCCAAAACTTGGGAAGAGCATCAACAACATCTTCGGGAAGTTCTTTTTCGTTTGCGGCGGGCTGGCTTGACTGTCAACCCAGATAAGGTCCGTTTGCCGTGAATGATATAAGTTTCTTAGGACACCTAGTTTCTTCACGCGGCGTGCAATTGACCCGTCTAGGACTAAAGTCATAAGAAATTTTCCGCAACCCAAGAACCCTAAGGCCGTTTCCAGATTCATTGGAATGGTCAATTTCTTTTCAAAATTTATTCCGAATTTCGCGGAGCACGTTGCGCCCCTAAATCTGCTCCGAAGAAATGGCCAGAAATTCTCTTGGCAAGCTGAGCAAGAGAAAGCTTTCAAACATCTTCGGGAGGCAATAACACAGCCACCGGTCCTCCGGATGGCCGATTTCGAAAACCTTTCATCCTACAAACGGATGCGAGCTCGGTGGCCCTGGGAGCAGTTCTACTCCAAGAAATTGACGGTTCACGACAGCCCATAGCGTACGCATCAAGTACCTTAACTCCTGCAGAAAGAAGAGCCTCATCTGCATATGAAGCCGAATGCCTTGCGGTAGTTTTTGGAGTAGAAAAGTTTAGACAGTATCTAGAACATCGGGAATTCTTACTAGAGACCGACAACCAAGCTCTTTCTTGGCTTTTAGCACGTCCTCGTCAGTTTGGTAAATTAGGCCGATGGATTGCCAAGTTGACTTCGCTAAAATTTAAGGTAGCGCACATAAGAGGAACTCAGAACATCATAGCAGACTCCCTCTCACGTATGTTTGAATCAGAAAATTTCAACGATGAAAACGCAGTATTTACATGTACCAGTCTCCTCACTAACTTTCCTTTGGCTTATCATGACATCCAAACTCATCAAAAGGCCGACCCCATTTTAAAACCCATCATCGCTGAACTTGAACAGAACAACTCTTCAGAGAAGTACTGTTTAAGTAAAGGTGTACTTTGTTTAAAAAATCATCTGGAAAAGCCCACCAGAATTTACTTACCTCAGTCCTTAGTCGATCTGGTAATAAATTACCATCACGACTCCGTTGAGGGTTGTTATCTTGGGTGTACTTAAAACCTTGTTTAAAGTGAAGGAGAATTTTTTTTGGCCGACTCTGAAACAGGATGTCACCTCTAAGGTGCGAGCTTGTTAGATTTGTGCTGTAAGTAAAACCGCGCACAACACAAGACTAATATATCTTGCCTCAACGGTCCCCAATCGTCCCATGGAAAAATTACACATCGATTATGTGGGAAAGCTTCCCAGGACAAAACAGGGCTACAACATGATACTGGTCGCAATGGACCAGTTCTCAAAATTCACCTTGCTGATTCCTGTCAGAGATGCAACTTCCCATAGTACCATTAAGGCCTTAAGCCAAAGCATTTTTCAAAATTTCGGTTTTCCTAAAATATTGATCTCTGACAACGCCCAATGCTTCTTATCACACGTCTTCCGCAACTTTTGTTTTTCTCGCGGTATCAAACATGCTCCCTTATCCCCGTATCACCCCCAACCTAATAATGCGGAAAGACTGAACAGAAACCTCAAGCTAGCCCTCATCGCCTTTCATTCAAAAAACCAATCCTCTTGGGACGACTCCCTTTGCTGGCTTCAGCTGGCCTTTGACTTCGCTCATCATGAGACTCTCAAAGCAACCCCTTTTAAAATTCTATTTAATTTTCTCTCCAATACACCTTTGAGTCTCAGTTGGAACATACAGGATCTTCTCCCAAAACCTAACACCAATCCCTCACAAATTTGGCGCCAGGCCAAAGATAACATTTTGAAAGCGCACCAAAAAGGTCGAAAAGACTTATAATAAATTTAGAAAACCTAATCAATATAAAATAAATGATCTTGTCTGGTGTAAGACAAACCCTTTAAGTTCCGCCATAGACAAGCGGGCCGCTAAATTGATGCCTCGATGGTCCGGCCCCTTCCGAATAAATGATTTTCTCACTCCGGTTACAGTTGCGCTTTCTTTTGCCAACTCACCCCATTTCATCAAAAAATGTCGAACAACTCAAACCACACTACGTAAATTAAATTTAAAAATTCTATAACCGTATTCTTCACGTTTCATCTGATCTTTCTTGTCCCGCACAAAATCGTTGACAGGTAGTCTTCTTTCTTTGTACTGCAAAACAGAACTAAATACGGAGCCAAGCCGTATTTACTCTAACCCATATACACATCTGTATGTTTGGGTATTGGTGGGTTGAGCTCTCCATAGAGCCCCTCCATGCCACAACATATATGGATGTTGGCAGGCGAAGAGAACTTTGATTTTCCTTTGTTCAGTGATACATCTCGCTGTTTCTCGGACTTGACATATACAACCCATAGTATGATCAGCTATGAGGTTCCACTTGACGGCAATGGCCGCCACATGTACTTGACATGTCCCTTATCCAAATTTCCAAATTTTTTTAAACTGAAGGGGACTGTTACTGCCTATCTTACATAATGTTAACTTTATGCCTGATATCTAGAGAACTATGATAGATAGAGCTTTAATTTTATTTTTATGTTTAAGAACACATGATTACCTAGTTCCTTACACAAGGATTTATAAAAATACTGACATGAAATAATTTTTATTTTATTTTCAAAAACTAACCTTTTTTTAACAAAAAATCACAAACTAAATATTTTTTATTTATTTTTCTAGACTGAAAAAGTCAAATTCCTTCTGAGAGGAACTAGTAAATTAGGTCTAAAATATGTGGTAAAAGTTTGGTAACTCTAAGTCTAAAGATAGATGAGAAAAGTGACATCAAAGTTTAAAAAAAACAACTTTCGGGAATCGCTAGATTTCAGTAGGCCTACCTACATGAGGCTGAACAGTCACTTACTCTAGTAGTTCCCAGCACAATATGAGGGATTGTCAGGGTCCTCATTTTCTTCAAAAAACTCTTCTAGTTGCTTCCTTTTTAAAGCTCTGCTATTCCTAATTTTCTTTTCTACCTCTTGAACTTTTTTTTCTGCTTCTTTGATGCGGAGAATGTCGATTCTTTTCATTGCGTTTACGAAATGCTTTCCTGGACGAAGGCCTAAAGCTTCCACCACTCGAATAGTACTTGAAAAGCCATCATTGAAACTGCTTACTGCTGAATATACACCATACTTGAGTGTAGGTAGAGTAACAAATGTCCTTTTAGGAATTATGGACCATATGACATTGTTAAGCGACTCATTTTGGTTTTGTGTTTTTCCTTTCAAGCATCGTTCGAGCAATTTTGAATCTGACAGATCTTTAAAGATATTTTTAATGTATGTCATGACTGCTTGGGGGATGTGAAAGTGTTCACTATGATTATAGTTTTGGTTTGTGAGGACACTCAAGTTGTATTTGCACCACGTCTCTTTGTCGCGAGGACAAAGCTGGTGCATTGGTTTATCATCCGACGACATAGTGTGAAAATAGACAGCCCAAATAGCTTTCCTCATGGCTTCCACGCTCTGGACATTTCTCCTTATGGCTAGGCCATAGTATGTTTGTAGCTTTTGGATGTTACTCTGGCTAAGTCGACCCTTACCACCCAAACCCTTGCCATCGTCTAGCTTCGCTTTTGCTGAAATACTTTTTAAGGTTAAAAGTCGCTTGCCCATCCTCTTCTGCACATGTCCTATGCATTCTAGCTTCCTAAACTCAACATCATTACCATACACTTTAGCTTCTTTTACAGTATCAAACGCTTTTGAATCACCGTCCCCCAAAAAGTTGACATACCTGGCTCCATTCATCTCTTCAGACCTGCGAAAAATTTCCAACGCTCCATGCACCTCCATACCACCGCTTGTGCCTAGGTAATTTGCTGTACAGGAAGGCTCATGGTTGTTTTTTTCTTTATTATTACATAAACAGAACTTGGACATTATTGTAACATCAAGAACTTTGCTGGTATCAGCTGATGTTACCGACAAGACCCCATTTAGTGAAGTGTGTCCCCTCTTCTGCCATGTACCGTCAACGGCTATGGTCAAATCGGGCTTACCATTTAGAGAAATAGCTTCTTTAGCAGCATTGCCCATACTTTTTCTAGCTACTTCTTCAACTTTACATAACAATAAAGATCCATGCTTCAAGTACTTGGTAGGAGGAGGGGGCAAATTTATACAGCCAAGGAAAGTTTTCCCTGCCGTATAACCTTTGCCGATTTGTCTTAGGCCATGTACAAGACGAAGGTTTAGGTCATAGTAGGTCATAGTCTTTTCATTTACAGTTTGTTCTACCTTTACACAGTTCAAAATGTCTTTTTTAATTTTACAATTTGTGCAAAAAATCTTCAGTTTTATAGCTAAACCTTCAACGGGGCTCTTTTCCATCGACAGTTCATGCAAACAGTTTTTACAGACGGCAATTTCACAAATTTCCTTAAAAAGTTGTTTTACATCAACTATATCATATTCCATATCTTCTCCAGCCCATAAATTGTAGTAATCTAAGTTGTTACCAACCTTGAACTTCCTATTAGAACTTAGAGGAGTAGGCCTAGACACTGAAGCTTCAGAGGGAGGAGTAGGCCTAGACACTGAAGCTTCAGAGGTTATAGTTTACACTGATGGGCTAACTTGTGATACATTACAAGGTCTAATAACTTTCTGGGGTGATTTTCTCACATACACATGTCTTCTTGAGCCTACTTTCTTTCTATTTCCCATTTCATGTGAAAGAAATAAAACACAAAAACTGAAATCTGAACCAACAATCAGAACTAAAACTTCACTTTCACTTCAAAACATAAACAGAACTGAAAGCAGACAACATATGATTTTACAAAGAAACAAACTTCAAGCAGGTTAGCCAATCGTCAAAACAAAATCACAGCTTGAGAGAATAATGATGATATGTATGAAAGTGCTTCTAGTGAACGTTATAGAAAAATTACGATTTTTCGTTGCTAGGAGACAAGGTAAGTGCATATTCTTTAATTTTTTTGACTGACTTCTAGTCAAGCTAGAGAAAAAATAATTATACTGTTGTAATCAGAATATTTCAATGAATAAATAACAACAAAAAAACAATGTTGCTACTTTTTAAGAATTTTTCGAGTAACAGTCCCCTGAAATCCAAACCTTTGTAATTTTCTTTTTTTTTTTACCAAAAACCAAAAACTAAGAAATGTTTGTTATAAGGAATTATTTGTAAATGGTCAAATTTATTTCAGCAAATTTAAGCTAAATAAATTTTAGCATTTGTTAATGAAATTTGTTTTCCTTTTTTTTTAAACATGTTTACCAGTAGGTTCAACAATCTTTAATTTTCAGTCGCCTGGTATCACTGGTATAGATGTAGTAATGTGCACCATTTCAAGAAACAGGTTTCATTTTCTGTTGCAAGTTATGAGGTTTGATGACGTTTCTACCAGGGCAAACAGGGTGAGATTTGACAAAATAACTCACGTGAGACAAATTTTTGAAAAGGTAGTGTTGAATAGTCAGAATGCATATATTGTGAGTGAGTATTGTACACTTGACGAACACCTTGAAGGCTTCAGAAGGCGCAGTAGCTTTCGACAATATATTAGAAACAAGCCACCAAAATATGGTATTAAAATATTTATGCTGAGTGACTCACGCACCTTTTACACAAATAACATGGAGATATATGCCGGAACTCAGCCTCCCGGTCCTTTTCAAACCAGCAACTCTGTTCAAGAGGTTGTAAGGAGAATGATTCGGCCTATTTCAGGTACAAACAGGAATTTGACAATTGACAACTGGTTTACCAGTATACCAGTAGCACTTGATTTACTGAAAAATCATAAATTAACAATTCGTCGGGACATTACGCAGAGACAAGCGAGAAATACCTCCTGAGTTTCTTACAACCAACAAGAGAAAAATTCACAGCAGCTTATTTGGATTCAGTGAAGAAAAAATGACTCTAGTATCATATGTTCCATCTAAAAAGAAAGTTGTTTTAGGGTTATCGACTATGCACAGCACAAACCAGATTGATGAGTCTACTGGCGATAAAAAAAACCCCGAACTGATTACATTTTATAATCTTACAAAAGGTGGTGTCGATGTTGTAGACCGCATGTGTGCAAATAAACAGTGTCTCGAACAAGTAACAGATGGCCCTTGACAGTATTTTATTTTTTGCTTGACATTGTTGGCATAAATGCGCAAATAATTTACGAAGGCAACAGTAGAGAAAAAGCTGTTCGAAGAACTTTTCTGAAGGAGCTAGGCATATCAATTGTTAAGAATCACATCCAGACTCGCTCTACAATTGTAACACTGCCAAAAGAGCTACGGACCAAAATAAGAATGATTTTAGGACAACCAGAACGCCAACCCCAAGAACTACTAAGAAAAAATGCCAGATAACTAACAAAATAAAATTATAAATTATATTACAAAATTAAATAAAAAAATTAATAAAAATAAAAAATAAATTACCTTATATAAATAAAAATATATTTATTTATTTTTAAATTTTCCAATTTTACTTTCTCACATATACGTAGTATAGAGAAAGTATTGTAATGGTAAAAAAAATAATAAAAAAATTTTTTGTGGAAAAATCCGTTTTGAGGTCCCATGAATCCAAAAAGTTGATTAAATTTTTTTTTTTTATCACGAAAAAAAGTCTGTATGTCTGTGTGTCTGTGTGTCTGTAACATTACTGTATTTGCAAAATATTAAAAGTATTTAATTTTGTAGGTGTGACTTCTGCCCTAGAAACTTAGACAAAAAGACGACCAAATGCTGCACAAACTGCGGAAGAAGCATTTTAAAAACCACCTCATTGAAGTTTGTGACAACTGTTTTAGTGCCTAGAAAGGTCAAACATGTAGTTGTATTTTATTTAAAGTAATTATGTTCATTCTCACAGCATTTATTATGTATTCCAGTGTGTTAATAAATTTATATATTTGACAATATTTTACTCATTTTTACCAAAAATTCGAGTTGGGGGTAAAAAATTACCCCACGCGAGTTCTCGTGGAATGAGGGATAGCGCGAGTGCTCTAGGGATATATGTACTTTTATTTTTAAGGTTTATATTATTTGAAAATAACAACTTATAAATTATAAGTTATAGAACTGAGCTTAACATTAAGTTCCAGACAGATCTTGTTTATTTATTTTTTTTTTTTATTTCTTCAAAGTTATTCTTTTGCTGTCAAGTTATTGTTGTTGTTTTTTTTTTGTATTTTCATTCTGGAGAGATATTATATTTGTTTTAGTTCTTTAGCAAACAAAAGCTTAAATTCATTTGAACTATACTTGCAAACAAGTTTGTTGATAACCTTGGTTTTCTCGTTGTCTTGGCCAGTAGTAAAAGAAAATAATAATGTTAATCTTTAAAATTGCAAAATCATCAACAGTACTATTAATAAATAAGACAACGTGGCGCCCTTATTTAGAAGTTATTATTCTACCAGAATATTATCTAATTTATTTTATTTAGTTCACTAGAATTCATGATATGAAACTTTGTAGGAGAATACAGCTCATGCCCCTTCTCCACTGTAGCTAGGCTACTTCTGTTTTGTGCTAATTTTATTACAGGTACGTAATAATGTTTCTATCGGTTCTCTATCATATCTTTACCTTTTGTTGACAAAGGTGTACCTGATATTTGCCAACAATACTAAGTTAATTTATTATCAAGTGTTTGCTATATTTTTATGTTCATCTTTTAGTAAAAAAATTATGTATTTCAGACGTTTTACATTATTTAGCGTGTTTGAAGGGAAAATAGGGCTCATAGTTACTCATGCTATTTAAAAATCTTTCACAGGTTGTTAACTATCTGACATAGCTTAAAACATTCCTGCCATTTTACTATATGACGATGTCCTTTTCGGCATTATTATAAAAACCATTCTAGATTAATTACAGTAAATTAATTGCGTGTTTTCCTTCTGACATGTCATGCATTCCAGAGGAATCCCGCTTTTTCGACAATTCATATCAAACCTCTAAACCTTAGCTATCTATAGATCGGTATTAACTCATTATGATATAGAGAGTGTTTCCAAAATGTGATTTTCCTCAAATGTTTAAAAATAACGCTCTACTAATTTGTTAACATTCTAATTAGTGAAATGAGGAATCGTTAAATTTTTTTATATTTTATTTAACGTTAATAACATCAAGCTTTTTGTTTTAAATTTTAAAATTTTGTAGGGCTGAGTGAATCATTTATATTTGTTTATTGTGATGTAAAGTAAATTAAACTTCATAAATTATTAGAATACCAATTATAGTAAAAAATTAATTAAAAATCTAGAATAAAAATTTAAAAAGTGTAACAACACTAAAATTTCATATTGTATGTTCCAAAAATGAATAAATTTTGACTTGTTACGGAATTTTAAAATAGAACTGTATTAATTGTTTTTATTTACCATACTAACGAAAAGTCACTTGAAGTAGCCTACGTGGTGAACAAAAACATATATTCATTTTTGGAACAACATCTCTTCCATTCGAACTGCTTCCCTTCTAGATCTTGAAAGTGTGTCAATATGTGATAAAAAGTTTGCAACACATTTTGTGATATGTTTGACGTGATCAGTTTGGATTCTGATATTCTGCTATTCTACTATGGAGTGTTAAATTGATTACGTATTCTTGCATAATTCAGTAAATGTTGTGCTTCAAATATCCCCAAAGAGTAATTTACTGAAATAAAATCGGGTGACATGGCCGGCCACTCGATTTCCTTCATTCGACCTATTCAACAATGACGGAACACTTCACCAAGTAGCTATCGAACTGGAAGGTGATAGTGGGGAGGTGCCCCGTCTTGTTGAAACCACATACTGTTAAAACGTGGTCCTAACAGTTTGCAAACCTATTTATTGCCTTTATAGGTATTAAATTATTCTCGGCGTGATTAATTGGAAAGCATGTGCAATTTACATAAACTAGTCATGTTTTGATAGGTCGTATGTTAGTAGTATCAGTAATATATAATTAATATCTTGAAAAGCATATCTACTAGACATTATCATAATAGAACTTTTTAATAATGTCAGACAAGTCTTATTCGAGAGGAGAATCATATATGAAACAGAGTGCACTTATCGTGATTGTTTTTAGTGCAGAAAAAGGGTTTAAGTGTAATGTTTACTTTGTCGTGTGATTTCATGTGGCACTTACTAAATTGTAAATAATAATTGTTAATATTTTATGATAATAACAATAATTATTTACGACGATTTAATTTTGAATTAATAAATTAATTTAGTTTATACACAGTGGAGTTAATTTTAAACATAATGTATTACTACCAAAGAAGGGTTAGTTCATATTGTTCTTACCTTAGATATGAGAAACAAAGTGAATTAACCATGATTATACGAAGTAATTACAACTTAAGATGTATTTTAAGCAATGATGTTTCATATTTGATTATTCGAAGGACAAATTCATTAATTTACCTATGCCATGAAATTATTGTAAAGAATGTAAACTTGTATTTTATTGAATTGTATTTATTTTACATATTTTAAAATGTAAAATTTTTCACTAGTAAGGATTTCATATCGGTTATCAAATAAAATATAACATAAAATGGCAAAAATTATACTTATGTTTGACGTTGCATTATATTTGGTACAAAAGATAATATCTTATTTAATGTAAATTATTTTATCTTTATATTTTCTAAAACTACAATTAATTATTAGATTATACAGATCTCAAGGTCAAGTTACTTAACCTCATTCGTTAATGTAAAACAAATATTTAGTTTTCAAGCAAATTTTAAATCGCAGAATCTATTGACCTTTTTTTATATAATATTATATACAATGCACACTATAGATGAAGAAGAACTTTAATACAATAATAAATCACATTAATCAGTTCTCTTTAAATGCGTTTTTACTTTTGTGTGCGCCTTCAGCAGGTCACGTTAGTACAGGTTAGTAATCCCAGAGATGAAATAGCTATATCATGTAGTTTAGATATAGATCCCTCTCCTTCATAATTTCTACCCGGTATCTCTAGATAGCCTCTTATTTTTTTCCAGATCGTGACGCTAATAAAATATTCAACGGCCGGTTTAAAAAAAAATATGTTGATTTCTTTATGAATCGATTATGACTGAGCGGTTTGTAACATTTACCTTAAGAAAAAAAAATTAGTTGTGTTAAATGAAACTAAAATGTTTCAATAAAATTTCAAATTATAATGTGTGCTTAAAAATATACCCTTAATTAACTAATCTATCTGAGTTTGAATTAATTTAGTACATACAAGGAATTATTAAGGAAATGTCACTTAAGCATCTCATTATAAGAAACTTACTTAGAACTTCTTTGTTGACTCAATATTCCTTTACAATTAGTAGAGTTTATTTCGTAGAGCTTCGAGTATAAAAATTTCAGAGCAAAACCGCCAGAAAGTAAGAAAAATAAAGAAGAGACATTTCTTCACGAAAGGGAGAGAAAGTGGTTACCTTTTGAGGGAAGATTCCCACAGAAAGGGAAAACCAAAATTGTCTGTCGAAAGACGGATACTCTAGTACCAGACTCTCAGCAGGGAAGACGTTGCTTTAGTCACTCTACTAAACTATTCTAAATTCAACTTTGTAAATTTTAACATAAATATTTAAATCAATAGTAAAAGTAACTTAGAAATTTTTTAACTAATTTCGAAAGTCAAACTGCATGAAAATGCATCTACATTGAAGGCGACGCAGCAGGGATTCGAGATTACTACCACCAGTCAACAACTTTGAAATATCCAGGACTTGGAGAGAAAATAACTTAGAGACATCAGAAACCGATTACAGCAAATAACTTCAAACTACGAGAGCTTCATGGTAAGTGTGAAGGTACACTATATCTAAGGAATAATTCGTAAATAGTAAATTCATTTAAATAGTAAATTCATTGGGGAAATTTTGAAAAATTAACTTCAGTAAACTCAATTCACTCTGCTTTGGTGTAAAAAAATATTTCAAACTTAAATACGACTATTTCAGTGCAGGAAAAGCTATCTGTAGTCCTACCTGAAATAGTCTAGCTTTTTTCAATTTGTGTTAGTATATAAGAAATTTCTATTACATTATTTGTGTCATATTTTGTTGTTTATTGTTGTGTTATAAAATTTTTAAATTGTTTTAATCTGTGTTGAACATCAATAAGACATAAAATTTTATTCTCAAGTTTAATTCTTTTCATTTACCATTCTGTTTATTAACATTGCTTTTTTAAGATAATTACTATAACTGTGATTTGGTAAAACAAAATAAATATGAAATTTTGAAGAAATTATTATCAGAATTCAGGAGCCGATTTCTTCCAAAAGGCACTTCCCCAGAGACAGAGAGTGTGAAAAGGAAAGTAGTAAATTCAGTGAGCGATAAAATAAAATTCAGGGAATTTTCGTTTAATTAAAAAAATGTAAGTTAATGAGCACAGACTCATACCTTACAAAAACCAAGGTTTACAATAGCTTTGATTAGAAAAAGGTTAAAAGTGAGCATCTTGGTCTTATCCGCGATTGCATAGAGACAAGAACTCCTGACGAGGGACGTTCCAAAGCGTGGTTAGAGTCGCGTAGAGTAAGGGGTCGCGGTAGGTGGAGTCAATCGTAAGGGTTCGCGGCAAGTGACGAACCAAAGCGGGGTTTGATCTCTCAAAAGTCGTCAGGGGCATTCGCGGCAAGTGACGAACCAACGTTTGGCTCGAACTCGCAAAAATAGTCAGGCGAATCGCGGCAAGACACACACACACACACACACACACACACACACACACACACACACACACAAACACAAACACACAATGTATATTTGTAGATGTTCAATATACAGTAAAAGCAAGAAACTGTGTTACAACTCACAATAATACATTTTATTCTTAAATAATTGAATAGCAGTTTGATTAATTAGAAAATATTTATAAAACTTGACAAGAAAAACAAACTGTTCCTGCAATTGATAGTATAAATTATTGTTTGTATTTTGCAACTACTATCCTTTTTATGTTATGCAACCAAATTTTAAAGAAATGCCCTATTAGAATAAATTGAGTTGGTTGCATTACACAACCTAGCTCCTTATTTAGGTCAGACTGAAGCTGACGTTAAATTACCTGGCTTCTAAATTAGTCGTCAGGAAGTTTAATTTGCTTTGAGCTTTGATGTTTTAGAAGGTGTGATTCAGTAGTTGAACAAAGTTCTTGACTTCGTAAAGCCAGCGTTTAAATTTCTTTCTTCGAAAACATAATTATTTGAGATAATTTTCAATATAAAATTTTTAAAATCTAGTAACTACCTGTTAATATTTCCTTCCGAAATCCCCTAACTTTCCGAATTTTATACGGTATTAGTATATGCTATTTGTTAAATAGAACAAAAGGACTAGTTATATTTTCTTGTAGGATAAAGGTAAAAACATAACTAAACAGTTAAAACATGCATCGAATAAACCTCGTTAATATTTTTAAGACTAAATGTTCTCATTAATCTTTTTTCCCTTAATAATAATAAACCTTATTTGTAATATAGTACATACAAATTATATAACGGTTGTGAGAGCAACTATAACGGAATTAATGAGGTTATATTGTGCGATTTGTAATATTCTTTTATTGTAGGTTATGCATATTTGATCTCAGTTTGGCTTAAATATTATTTAGTAATGTTTGCTATTAGTTTTGTTGGTTAGTGATATTTTTATGTTTGGCGATTAACTATCTAATATGATTTTATACATAAACTTTTAATTAGTTAACAAACAAACAAAGAACATAATTAATGTCATCTAACATATAAGTCCACTGTAGAATAAGACTTGGCTGAGCTGATTGAAAAAAGAGCTGCTACGAAAATCCCCAGTAGAAATACTTTTAGTAAAATTAATATTATTGTTGTGACCAAGATAAAACTAGAAAAGGTAAAAAACAAACGTAGTTTAAGTAGATGAGACATACTTTCCAATTAATCACGTAATTACAAGTGATTCCAATTTTGAACCAAGCTCATCAAAAAGTAACTGTAATATAATATTTTTTTAAATTATATGGATATAAAAATAATTTTCATTAAATGTTAGGCTTATGTTGATTTGTCATGTTAAAATATACGAAGTTATCATAATTATCATTACTCGTAAGGTATTTATGGTTTTTTTTTTTTCCTTCTGAAATGAGATATCCTTGACGCATACAATATTCTAATGAACTCTTTTACACAATACTATTTATAATACGGCCTGGCGTAATTCCAAACAATACTAAATTCCCACAATAAATAAATATTCAACATAACATAAACTGAATGCCACAAACGTATGGACAGTCAGCCTGATATTATTCAGTTGGAAGTTGAAATTCCGAATTATGGAAATTAAATGGTTATATGTGCGTTTTTTTTTTTTTTTTTTTTTTTTTTTTTTTTTTTTTTTTTTTTTTTTTTTTTTTTTTTTTTTTTACGGTATATGGTGTAATGAACTTTGTTAGGAATGTTTCTGTAAGCTTGTTGTTTTTTAAGAAGATTTTAATATTGGCAGATACGGTTTATTATGTTTTGTTTATTTACAGATATGCTTGTGGCAACGAATTATTAAGAGACATTATTAACGGTGGGATTTCTGTGTCTAATCGCCTATATTTCAGGTTTTGGACATACAAGATTCTTATTACTATTTCCCTTTTTATAATAAATAGCGTTAATTATAATATTCGTTTATTAATGTATTTTGATTTACGTAAATGCATTTTAGAATAAATGGTTCATAATATTTGAATAACTCATCATAAAAGTTGGAGTAAAGACATTATATATGTTATGACCTTTTTCGTTGAACATGATATCCTTAGCATTTACTGATGGCTGATATTAAAGAATGGGTGATTGATACGGTGATTTAATATATTGATTTTCTTGTATATTATACAAACTCTAAGCAGTTAAGTAGAATAATTTAATTAAACATTTTAGAACTTTTTAGATATATGATACTATGTAGGTTTGTTTAAATTTTCTACAATATTAGACTGCTCTTCCTTGGCTTGTTAGTGTAGTATTCAGAAGATATCCGGGTATATATTTTGAGAATGTGGATTACAAATACAATTTTTATTATTATTTTTCAGTTAAACTACAATAAAATATAATATAATATTCTATTTTAACAGAAAACATATTTTTACCAGTCGGAATTTTAGCTAGAGCTATTGGGTTTATTTTAAAAAGTACTTATAAAAGAGTTGTACCTAAAAAGGAAAACAAATACTTAAAACTGATGTAACTCATATACTAACAAAAATCACTACGGACAATTACCGCCTAGACCCGGCTTAGCATTTAATAATTGTATTGATGTCGACTTATAGATCAAGTTTATACAGGAAATATAGGTGTGCTCCTTTTTAATCATCCTCATAAATTTTTTGAGGAATAAAATAAATAAAATTGTTCAGTTTTAATCAAAGTAAATAATAAAATAGATTAAAAAAAAAGTTATTAACTGATTTAATTTCATTGTATATTCTATTTTAGGTTATTATAAACATATAATTTTTGTTATAATATTTATAATTATTTCATAGTTTCTTATAGTTATTGTTTTAAAAAAAAAAATCTTTTAATTATACAACATAAATCCCATTGTAGTTTTAAAAAGTTATATATTCTTTTCCATTACCTTAAAAATATAATATTATTAAAACGATATGCATTTAATAGCAAAAGAAATAAATGCGATAAAATTTGTTTTTATTTAAAGTTACCAAAATAATATATAATTATTAATAGCACTGAACAACAACCAAGGGGGAAAAAATGAACCTGGTTTTATCAAAATGAAGAAGCTTCATTTGAAAATATAATATTTAGGTAATTTCAGTCAAATGTGAGAAAATAGTTTTTTATTAATAAATTAAGTAAAAGTGGAGGAGTGAAAATGGTTATTATTATTTGTTTAATAATTTAAGAAATTTAATATTGTTAGGAATAAAATTGGAATGCTATATAAATCATGTAATAATACTTATCTGATTATTATACAGTAGAATATTGTATAAACTTTTAAAAAACTACAAAATGAAATAAGAGGAGGAAGTTACGGAGTTTGATTAGTCAGTTGTTCTCATGTCATATACGTCATTTACTTTGTGTATTTGTACAATCAGTAATTGTGGTCCTACATTTAATTAATCAGACACCGAATTTTAACAGTTAAGGAATGAGACTTTACAAATAAATGACATAATGTGTGTATATATTATACACTAGAGTTATAGTTACGACTTTCCGTGATATATCATGGTTATTTTAGTTATTTTAGCTCATGGTTCATTAAGAATAACGACTTTGTAGTTGAAACATGTTGGATTAAGTAAACGTAATTTTGTGACATCTTGTATTCAAGTTTTAGTTAATATAATGGAACATTGTTTCCATCAGAATGATTCCACTTCCTCTAGGATAAGTATATGATCTTTACGAAAAAATATTCTTGTAAGTCTCGTTTTTATTTTTGTAAATTTCACCTAACCAGATTTTACAAGCTCCAGATGTTTTTCAGTTTGGCTTTTTCAAACTGAAACCTTGTTGTTTCAACAAAATTTTGCTGTTATTTAGAGTTAAATGTTTTATAATCTCATGAATGATGTTCCTCATAGTATTAATAGATGGCAATAGAGGACACCTTCGACACACAATGTTCTAGAGATAAACTAATGTATTAACGAAAAAAATCTGCCATTTGTCATTATTTTAAATAGAAAACATTCATTATCTTGTAAAATAAATAGATTTATCAACTTTTACATTATTTCAGTTCATTCTAACACACCTTATGTAAGGCACTATTGAAAAAACATTCATGTGTGATGTACATTTGTACAAAACCTGGAACATTTACACATTCTACTTCACTTTTCATGCACTGGAAAATTACTGTAGGAATTATATATTACTTATCGTTTCCAAACACTTTTTTAAATTATAGCAGAATTAAAACAATTAATTGAGGAGTTTCGTAGGAAATCTCCGAAAATATAATTTGGCTCCAATTTGATATTTATTACGTATGGATGATTGATTTAATTGGTATTGTTAATCATTTCAATTATTATATATTTTAAAACCAAATGCAATAATAAATAATTTATTTTTATTGGAAGTTAAAAGAAATACCTCAGTGCAGAATTTACAGAAAGGGCATGCAATACAATCAGACATAGCAGCAATTACTATTTTACAATTTACCGGCACCAGTAACAATCACGGGAAGTGTTTTTCCTCTTGTAATTAAATTACAGCATTAAGGTCGGAGTCAACTCTTGAATTAGAAATGAAAAATAAAATAAAATAGTTCAGATTTAAGAATGGAATTCTTTTTCTAAAATACTTATACAATAATAATATAAAATTTGTATAAGATGACAGTTAATAATATTTTGAGCTACAAAATCCTAAGTTTTATCGACATATGTAGATTTAGATTGATTTGTAACTTTTAATCTTTTAAAATAAATTTATTTTGTTTTATGATTTTCATTATAAAGTTATAATATTGAGGTAAATAATTTCTTGGCTGAAAGAGCTGTAATATTCAAGTGTTTTATTGGTGTATCAAAAAAAAAGCCATTTAATAAAAAGACAAAGCTAGAGAAAAATTGATATTGAGTTTTAGAGAATACATGTTATGAGGTTTTTTTAAATATTACCATTGACAAATGATGTGTTTGGGGAATTATCTTATACTTTAAGTAAGATAATTTCATTGGATTATAAATCTCAAAGTATGATGTAAATATTTCATAAGAAAAATTATCTTTTAAAATGATTCTATTTTGAGATATTAGAGTGTTTGTTACACAAATTGTTTTTTTTTTTTTTTTTTTTTTTTTAATGATAAAAAGTATCACAATATTTTGGTATATAGCAATAATATGATATATTAGAGACCCTAGAACATTTTTATGAATATAGTTAAATCCATCTTTAATAAAGTTATAACTTTGATATTGGTCTTATGCATTCTATAAAAATGAATTTAGCTCAACTGGTGATTGGGTTTGTGTATTTGTAAGTAAAGAAGTTAATTCAATGTAAGTGCTTATTCAATCAATTTTCTATCACATTCGTCTAAAATATTTGGCCACATATACTTACTATGGAACAAGTTTTGTTTTCTATGCAAAGACCGGTTTGTCTTCTGTCTACAGGTCTATATTATGCTGGAGTATGTTCATATGGCAAGTTTTACCGTTTTTTTTTTACGATGATTAATCGTTTTTGTCTAAATAATACCTTCATGATCACGTGTAATATTTCACATGGATAATATTTCTAATTGTTTTCGGGCGTTATTATGGGAAGCAAGGACTGTGAGACTTTTTAAGAAAGTTTCAATAGTGGAATCCTAAAATGATCGTCGGCCGTTAGATATCACTTAAGTAAAGATTCCTTACTTAATTTTTGAAAGTAGTTATATTTACACACTTAGTATACGTTTTTTCATACCTTGGTTTTCTTTCGTAGAGACTGAGCTGATGGTTGTTTTTTTAAATATTACCGTATATAAGTCTTGTAACACTACATGTGATTCATTCCTCCTTGCAAATCCTAAATCGTTCACATATCCTGTATGCATTTGTAGAAACTCTCGCGTCAATTTTAAGAATACTTGTAGAAACGTTATTAGGTAGGTAACAGTTAACACACATATTTATATAATTTAATAATATATTTGTTTTTTAAGAACAAGTGAAATAATTGGAATTAATAAAAACAACAATGTCTCATATGACATGGCTCATATTTTGTGATATTTCTTAAAATAATTTAGTTCCTAGGAGAAATATAAGGAAAAAATTAATGCGTTTTTATTAGTTGTAAGGAATTTTCGTAAAGAATGACTAGTGTTTTATAACACTTGAAGTAGCAGTAAATACTTACATTTTCATCATTTCGAGAGTTTACCACGTTTATATGAGTGCAATGCATGTCAAGTTATCAATTCAAAAAGTTTGAGCAATTTATTTCATGTTAATAGACGTCAGTACACAAGAATTAACATTTTTGCTATAACTATGATTATTTAATTCCAGAATATGTGTTCCCTCACTTATATGAATGCGTTTATCAGTAAGTTGAAGGAATGTATCATTTTTTAAATTATTATTATCAAAATAAGGATGCATAAGTGTTCACTATATATATATATATATATATATATATATATATATATATATATATATATATATATATATATATATATATATATATAAGATAGGTTTGTATATATAATAAGATATTTATATTAGAGAGTTATATTGTAAAAATTCAATAGATATGAAACTTTTATTTTTAGAGGATGTGGAACGGATAAGTTTTCACCAATTCCATCTATGGAAATCTCTACTTCAGAAGAATTAGATTTTATGTGTAGATTATATTTGTACTCGAGTACAACAAATTTAACGTCACTTAAAGATTTTAGTTTGTACATAGCGTGTCTACTTCATTTAGGGTATCCACGTGAATGGTATAGTGGCATTTGAAGATATGGAATTTATAAACATTATATATCATAGAAAATTCAGAAAAAATTTTCATTTACATATAAAAAACATTAATACACAACAACAACCAATTAGACCAGATTCAGAAAATACGTAGTTACGACAATTTTTAAATTTTTAAATATTGGTATGGTTTTCTTTACAAAGTATATTTACATTTACCTTTGACGTTTAACTTGTAAAATACATTCAAAAGGAGTGCTCAAAACTTGAAAAATATGGTTTACTAACTATTAAAAAAAATATTTTTATTTTAAAGTTGATAATATCGAATATACTATCCCAAAGACATAGGATACATTAAATTATCTTAACAAGTAATTTTTTATCCAGGCAGAATAACTATGACTATGGTTTTAGAATACTGATTTAACAACTCCTACCAC
This sequence comes from Aphrophora alni, assembly GCA_963513935.1. NCBI lineage: Eukaryota > Metazoa > Arthropoda > Insecta > Hemiptera > Aphrophoridae > Aphrophora > Aphrophora alni. The sequence continues at coordinate 80,244,090 of OY740767.1, read as the reverse complement.
AAGTTTGGTACAATAACACACACACACACACACAAATAAAATAAAATTGTATAGCATATGGCAAGTAAATATTATATTTTATTTGTGAGTGTGTGAGTGTGTGTGTGTGTGTGTGTGTGTGTGTGTGTGTGTGTGTGTGTGTGTGTGTGTGTGTGTGTGTGTGTGTGTGTGTGTGTGTGTGTGTGTGTGTGTGTGTGTGTGTGTGTGTGTGTGTGTGTGTGTGTTCAAATTAACTACGCTTATAATTATCTCTAAAACAGAATTCAGTCAAAATTAACAATTGTTTTTAATTGAAGTATAAAGTACATACATAAAAGTTGAATATAATCTATATTAAATCATATTTTAAAGTATCATAGATATAAGGAATCTTTTTTTACAATAAAATATTTAAGACAATCAAAAAAGTACAACTTTTAATATGCATGGTTATTTAATGTACACAAATTATTGAGGTTATTTGATTTTGGTAGAAAATGCCAGCTGTTTTTATTATATTTACGGTTTGTAAGTGATTAGATGTTTATAATAGGAGAGACATAAATTTATTATTTGCTTTAAACAGTACGATGCAAATTTATATACCACCATTAAAAATAATTTTAAGTTTGCCATAAAGAACAAATGGGTATACAACTTCAGTAATATACCAAAGAAATAATCGATTAAGTGTACTTACAATGTTCAAACTAGTCAATAATTTTATTCAGAATAATCATAATTTAATATTGTTTTTAAAGTATTTGAAATTAGTTATGTATTTAAGTTTATTTACGACAATACTTGGATAATACTTTTTCAAAGTCTCAGATTAAAATAAATCTCGTGGAAGTTTTATGTACTTAAGTGAACCGGAATACTTTTATGTACTTAAGAGCTTGCAGAAGCAAAATCTCTAACGGAGAAAAGAAAATAGAGCCCTTAATCTAATATGTTCACAATTAAAAGGCCAATATTTTAATACAAAATAGAATATAATCGGCCTTCATCCAGTAGTTACTGCCACTAATAAGACCCTTCTTTATTGTCACCAATAAAAACATATTAACAGAGTGTCATAACTAAGACAGGTTCTGGGGTACAGGTTGATCATAAACACATTCAACATTATGATTATCAATATAGCTCATTCCGAATTAATACGTAGACCTTAATGTATTTATTCCATATTTTATAAAATAGATCAGAATTTATTACTAATATCCGAAAAACTTTATAGAAATATAGTAGTTAGAATAACATAATTAATAAGTAGTTAATTTTATCAAAGAACGTACATTTGTTTTATTGTTCTTTTTTTGTGAGAGAAGTAATTTCAAAGTGATTTTATTTGACTGGTAGTAGTCCTACTATCTCACGTTTCACATTCTGAAGCATCCCGAAAGAAACATAAATATCATAGAAATGTAACTATGTTTTTGGTATGATTTAAATTGGTTTTGTGTACAGTGTTTGAAAATCAGTCGGGAAAAAGCTGTATTACGGCAACATCCACGTGTTTAGGTATGTAAAATCTATTACGGCAACCTCTACAAAAACCGATTGCGTAAAAACCCATTAATATCACTTAATAATAACACCTAATGTGGATTACATATGTGGTGTATGAAACAATAAACATATAAAAATATAATCTTTCGCTGTCGTAGGAGTATATTTTTATGTGATACCTAATAATAATGAGAATGCAATATGTCCTAAGTTGTATTGACAATCTTTCAAAGTTACCCGCTGTACAACGAATAATATTATTCCTTCTTCACTTTTTGTTATTACAGCAGTAGTACTGGCGTAATTAAAAATTAATATCACACTAAATTTGGTAATTTGTAATATAGTTGTAATTCTTTAAGTAAATCACCAGACCGGTAATAAATTTTACTACCTCGTCAATTTAGAATATCGCTAAAACGATAGTTTCAATATTACCTAGCAACATAAAATCTGAAAATAACCACAGTGTTTATAAACAGCCTTTATTTCGTGACTAAATTAAAAGAAATTAAACTTCATCTCAACTACGAGATCGTTTACTCGATATTATTAACTTGTACAATTACGTGCCTATCTAAGAAACAATAGATATCGTACAAAAACTATCCAACAGACTTGACTCGAATAAAATCAACGAAATAATTAACTTATTACAAGTCATACTGCAACACAATTACCCATAATAATAAATACCATATTTAAACAACAATGGACTAGCCATGGATTCACCATTTATTTTAATAATAAGTGTAAATTATTTTTTTTATGAATTAAAACATATCTTTTAAATGCTCATAAAATTAGTCATCTCATATATATATATTGTAAACTTTTTTTTTTAATTAAAACAACCACAGTCTAACTAGTTAGGTTGATGTTTCTTTAAATACTGCGAGTACATGTGTGACATCTGAACATTAGAGAGTCATCCATGTATTATATTACAAATCATAAGCAATATACGCAAATGTTAAGATTTCTCCAGGTAATTGGTTTCATATTGTAGATTGTAAATTAACATATAATGACAATTTTTAATCTTGTCAAACTAATGAATTTTTCATGTATGTTATTTTAAAATTAAACTTGATGTGTATTTATAGAATTTAATACATTACTTCATTGTTATTATAAAAATTAATATAGTAAAAAAGAGTTAATGCATTGATAGTTCTACAACAATAAAATCCATCTCTTTTGACAATTTATTAATCTTCAATAAGTGATTGCTAGAAAAATCAATGAATTTCATTATATTAAATAATACCGTTTGGTCCTATGTGTCTCCTATGATAATTTATTTTTCCGTTAAATTAACGTCCATTACAGTTTAGTGAGGAATTAATTCCATAATACTGTAATTATTATTTTAACTACAATACCTTTAAAGTAGATTATTAATATGCTCACATTTCTTTGATATTACATGAATCTAATTTCACGATACATATTATAAAAACTTGAATTATATCAGTAACAACATTTCTTAAATTACTTCTAATTTCGTGGCCTTTATTACAATGGTACACTTTGTTCAATTCTGATAAATTGGACTAAATTGAAGAATATTTTAGTGCCATCTTATTCTAGTTTAAATGAAGTACATATTACGTTATTCAATATATTAAAAGAATTAAAATATCGATTAGGCTCTAACATCTAAAGATATGGCAATTGGGAAATTCGAAATTAGTGAGATAATTTATTCACATACTGTATTTTTACAGTGTTCAGACAGTTTTGGAAACATATTCGGTATGTCATTATAGTTAACTATCCTAAATAAAATAAGAATAACCATAATCGGAGTCTGTACCACGAGACAGTGTAAATATCTATAACGACAAACATCATAGTTTATCAGCAGTAAGTTTGATATTTAAAATAATGAAATTCTATGTATATATCTTATAATAGGAAGACTTGGTCGTATATGTAGAGTTACTACAACATCTTTGTACCTTTTACGTGTCAGATGTAACTAAGTGTGGTGTCTATACTTAGTTTAATTATCCTAACGAAATATTTTCATAGTCTGGAATCCCAATTAAAGACGAAATCTTGAACCACGTCTTCTGTTTGTTGTACAATTCGTGAATCACGCAGCAGTAACTTGCAAGATTGAATTACTTAACTTTGAAAGTAACTTAGCTAAGGAAACGTGACCCTTTTAGGAAGCATTACCATTAGGAATATTTTGCTTGGTATAAAAAAGTTAATAAAGTGTTAATTTTATATTCATTTCAAATGTGGCCAAGTCACGATTAAATTTGTTTATGTTAGTGTTAGTGTTTTTGTGTTGTTATATGTTGAAATCATATTTATTGTGACGACCTCCAATGAGTGAAATATTCTGAGGATGGAAAATATTTCCGAAACGCGTCAAAATGTAAGTAGAATTACTACACCATAATTAAGTCACAGAGACGGAAATACACTTTAGTTATATAAAGTGTTAAATTTATTTAAATACATATATTTTTTTAAATAAATATACGCCATTTACTTCAAATTTCTTTATTAAAAGAAGGATACAAATAAGTTTGATGATTTGTACATTTGATTACAACATTTATATGAGACTTATAATAACTGTCAACAATACAACTAAATTGTTTACATAATTTTACCAATGTTATTCGGCAAAAATTTTCATCAAACGCAAACATAATATTGACTTGTGTCCTAACTTTAAATATTTTAACATCAAAGCTTACATTCAACTTCGTCTGATGATAAATATAATTGTTTAACGATTTTTACATTATTCTTTGATGTAGTACTTTATAATGAAGGACTATTATTAATATCTAAAAATTCTCTCTTTCCAAATATATGACAATAAACGTATATTTAATATATTTTTAATTGCTAAAAATGTCAACTTTATTGTTTATTTAATATTTTACTAATAAAACTCATTACGTATTTCCATTTTCAAATTTCAAAAGTTCTACACAATTAATTGTAATGAAATGCCGGTTTACCCAAAGGAAGAATATAATCATAAACCCATCCCAAATTAATTAAAATAGCATTTTGAATTTCAACAACTTTTATGCGTTTTACCCCCACTTAACCATACTTAAATATATATTTCATTGGTCCATAATGACCAATCACCACTAATTGACCTATAATTTTAGGCTTTTTTGAAAATCAAATAAAATAATATCACGTGGTTATTACGTACGTGCTTAGAAAATAACGTGTCGTAAAATTTAGTGAAATCGTCAAAGTGATGATTTTGTTTTGAAAATAACGAGTCGTGTAACGTGAATGATGTCCTTAAAACTATCAAATAGTGAAATATTACAATCGCGATTTATTTTATGTAACTTTATTTTTGAAAGTCACAAATAGTTAAAGGAACTATTGGTTTTCATAAAATAAATGTTGTATATAAGAGTACTTAGAAGATTAATTCGTAAAAAAAGTTAATGTATTTATTCGGTAATTCATTTCTTGGACTTATCGATTTGTAAAGACAGGTTTCTTGAGATTAGGGAATAAAATAAAATGTATACGTATCAGGCTTTTATAACGGTTAAGGAATTTTATAGGTGAACAGCGCAAAGGATGTAATGCAAATAATTAATATAATATTATAACAAACACAATAAGGAGGGTGGAGGGAAAGATTTCATAATAATATATTCATATAGCCTAGATCGTTAAGAATAAATGGCAAGGGATTTTATTTATATTGTGTTAGCGACAAGTGTGTTAACGAAAAATGAGATTTTCGGTGTTTTCGAATATCTAAAATAAATTTGTTATGATCGATGAATTTTAAATGTGATCTATGAATAATGATAACACAAGATTTTAATTTAATAATGTAACTCTTAATGATTTTTAAATGTTAATGATTTAACTGCTGTGAATTGAAATTAAAAACTTTTCAAATGAAATAATAATTGGTATGTTTTTCTAGGAAAATCAATATAAGGTGATGTGTCATGAATTAACAAAATAAGTCTATACAGTTTAATGTTCAATATTTTTATCACAGATACCCTAATAGAAGCTGCCATTGTATAAAAGGTTTGTATATAAGGTAATATGAAAAATGGCAGTTAAACCCTAAAATATACAGAAAAACCCCTACCAAAAACCAAACGATCCATGCCCCGTCAAATCGCAACGCACGCACACCACACACACCCTCGCGCGCGCAGGCACTCACACACACACACACACACACACACACACACACACACACACACACACACACACACACACACACACACACACACACACACACACACACACACACACACACACACACACACACACACACACACACACACACACACACACACACACACACACACACACACACAGTCCAATGTACAAATGTTACACAGAAAACATCTCCCATAAGAGAGTGTATTGTAGAATCTACGTCTTTAATTAATTATAGTTTGATATTGACTTTGCCTTTGTTAAAACGTAGACACTTTGTGCCTTTGGGAAAGGAGACACAATGATCTTCCTAAAACCCACAGACATGCATATTAAATCTTAATTTGGTAATGTTATAAAACATGTAAATATTTATTCGGGTAATTGATAAAATACGGCTATCATGGCAAATATTTCTGTTAAATATAAGTTTTATAAACATTTTATTCAAAAATTCTATTTTTTCATTTGTTTAAATCAATTATTTAATTCATAGTTAAGTCACGTAAATGTTCAGATTTATACAATCAGTCATTACATAATTTATTTGAAATTGTTGTTATTTATAAACAGGTTGGAAAGAGCATCTTTGGAATATTTGTTTTTGTTCGTACTAACTGATTAAAAATATGTAATAATTTTAAATACCATTCATAAATAGACTAAATGGCTATATTTAAATTAATTTACTAAACTTGTTAATTGTTTTACAAGCATTATCAGATCTACATTTTAATAAAATTATACTTCCAACGTAGAAAAAGTATTACAAGGTATGTTTAGTTTTACAATTATGTCTTTAAACTATTTATACTAAAGTCTGTGGTGCTTGCTCGTAATCGATTTTAATAATTAAAACATACACTTTTTAGTATAAACCAAAACTTTATTTGAAATTTACCGACCATGGTTTCGCTAGTTACATCACTGTAAAGGTAGTTTACATCTAATATTATATAGTAGGTTAACGAGAACACAAATAATTTTTAGGTAACAGAGGGATTCTGGCTTCACTATGCTCACCCAACGAAACATGTCAATCGCAACCCATTTGTAGTCTATCTTAGCAAATAATAGCTCTTTTTATACGATATGAACCCATAGTTTGTCGATCTCAACCAACTTTTAGACAAACAACGAGGACCACGAAACTGTTTTGTTGTTTATTTGATTATTTTATAAACCATAAGTTACATCGAGAGTCTGATGCTAGATCCAGTGTAGAATGCAGGTATCTCTGCAGTCCAAAAAGGATAAATCGTCATGAAAAATATATAAGTGTTTCTGTACTTCTCGAGATAGATTCGTTTTCCAAAAAATGGCCAGTCCTTAGTAGAAGATGTGCACTACATCGTGATACGATTCGGAAGTGTGAAGTTAGTGCCAACTCCGGCAAATATAATCCAGTTTTTTGATCGTGATAACAAAATAACTTTCATTAAAATAAATTGAAAGATTAAGAAATTTTGAACTTAGTGGAAAAGTTAGATTTCAAAAAAGTGATATAAGTAAAAACAAAGTGACAACTTTATGAGAACTTCACGACAAACACGTACCAAGGACCAAAGGAAGAGGGACCGGATTTGCAAAACTAAAGGTTCCACTTAAATCAAGAATTTTTAAATAGAATATTTAAAATTTAATAAAAACTAGAAAAGTCGTATAAAACAAAGATTGTTAAGGAAATTTGTGTAAAGAGAATAGGTAAACAATTACTGTAATAATACATTTTATTAAAAATAAAATAAATAATTTCACAAAGTAAACAAATTGGTCAGCAAGAATTTTAGGTAAGAAAAGGGTATATATGCATGTATAAATGTTTTAGACATAAGAGAATAAATTAAGTCCATGTTATATAAATGATGTTGTATTGATTGATGCCTGAAGTTTCCTTCAAAAATTTTCAAGTAGTATTCATCTTCTAAAATTCAAAGTTTAACGATTTGAATTAATCAACTCAAATTGTTTCTGTTCTAAATTCATTTTGTACGTACCCTAATGATATAAAATATCAAATTATAAAGATAATAAGTGTTCTACTAGAGGTTACACAAACTACAATATTATTTCATGGTTTGATGACATATTTGTAACTCCAAGAATGTATATCTTGAGACAGAATATTCAAGGGTAAGAGCTAGAAAAGAGTTAGGATAAAACATTTATAAATTGTGATTGTTAGAAAATAATAATCATTATTACGAAAAGAGAGAATTGAAAAAATAAAAGCTATCTTTTTTTGGTACATGACCCATTAATATAATACAAGAAATAAACCTTGAATATTTTTTAAAGAAAATTAAATATATTTAAACCATTTTAAATTAACAAAGTGTGCATTATGGAACAGAAAATCTTATAGCAGTATAATTAATATATATATGTCAAGAGGAAAGATGATAACGGTCGTGGCAAGTTGCACCCAACGTGGGGAAAGTGGGGGAAAATATCAGATTAAATGTTATTGAAATGTACAAACATATCAGGGTATGGAAAATTAAAAGCTATCTAGTAGAAATAAATATATTTTACATGAATCCATGTACAAAAATTATACGAAACCCAAATTTCAAAGCGCACGTTGCAAGAAAGGAGGTCCAAATATCTTAATGCGAAGAAAAGGGGCATTACGTGTTACTACACGACCCGGTGTTGGAGTGAAACAAAAAGCTAAATAAGTGTCAAAAGGTCGGAGAAGACCGTAAAACACAAACCGGTTTATTGGTCGTTTGTACCTCCTTCTATCTTCTTTAGTTATTATTAGATTCATTGGTTTTAAACAGTACAGTTGGTAAGCTTCCCCCACTCAGCTGTATGTCACATGTTTCACTTGTTCGCACCCCTCAAGATTATTCCTTAAATTTTATATTCTTTACCAACGTTTTTCAACTTAACATAACTCCAATTGGCTTAGCTCGATTTCCTCCTGGGTGGTATTATTTTGAAGCCCTTCGTTTTCTGATTTCGAACACAGTTGACTTGAAGTTGTGCGATTCCTTTCCCGAGTTATGGCGATTTAAGATTTCGCTTAATTTCCTTTTCAAAATTTCTCGGTTTTTATTTTATTGATATTTTCTTTTGAATTATTAATTCTCCTGGTCTAAATGTCTCAAAACAATTCCCCTCTTCTTCGTAGCTTCCCTAGTTCTCGCGTTATAAAGCTTTCTTTCCTCTGGGTTATTTATCCACTATCTTTGCTAATAAATGTTATTTAAATAATTCTATAGTATAATAATAATTATTAGTTTACATCTTCTTATTTTTAGTGTTGTTATATTTTATGAACAAGCTTATCTTTTAAGAAACTATAATTATTTTGTAGCAATTCAGTAGCTATATCTCAGTCGATATAATTTGCTATAATTGAGTAGCAATAACTTTTTAATTATTTTTCAAATTAATTTAGTTTATTATTATATTTTTTTCAACTTAACTAATTCTATAACATGAACCTCTTTATTTTCTAAATTTTAAAATTTAACATTGTTTCTTATGGCCTTTGCGCTTAACTCGACATCAATTTTCTTGTCTAGTCTAATATGCTGTCTGTATTGCTCCCAATACCACTAATCAGTTTTTTTTATTTTTTATAATGCATCTTATTTCTTTCTCTTTTCTTTAGTAATTATTAAATACTTTTTGTATTATTAATTATTTTGATTCTATTTCTTTTATATTTGTTTAGACTATCGCTTACATCTAATTTTGAATGATTGCCCTTGATGTGACAAATCATTTTATCCTACAAGTTCATTGAATTGCATTGAGCCTAATAAGAAAATACAATGTATGATAGATTATAAAGATTCTTTTTCCTTGTAGAGATATCAATTTTACATTGTATAATCGTATGTAAAAATTCTGATTTGGATGATTACGTTGGATAGGGGAAAATATTAAACTCAATGTTATCTTCGTTCTATGCCTATATTAAAGATTGAAGTAAAGAAACATAATCATTTGATAGAGGAAGTTGATCAACCTGGTATCACTAGTAGAGCAAAAGTTTTGTACAAAAAGAGCGAATTGTATGAACTACGTAACTGTTGATTCGTATCAGATTTTGAAGGAACTAGAAACAAATTTTACCTCGTTAGAGATTTAGTATATTTTGGTTTAGAATTTTTTGATGATATCTAAACACCGATAAATAAAGGTGAATTTACAATTACGTTCATTAAAGCCGACGATAATGATGCATTATATAGGCGAAAATATTACAAAACGGTTGGAACATTAGACGGTGCTTAGCTGCCAGTAGTAGGTGAAGTTCTTATATCGGAATTAATTATAACAGTACCTTTGAAAGAATTCAATTCGGAGTCGAAAATTATGCTCATAAAAAAGTTGACCGATATCAAAGTTCAGTTTGAGTTTAGAATATGGTAATACGACAAAAATGTATGCGTGAAGGAGGGAATCAGTTTCATTTCGATATAATAAATATTTATAGGATTGAATAAAATCCTACATTCTTTCTGACAGCGTTCCAAAGAATAGTATCAGAAGAACAAACAGTCAATCACTCTACCTTCGGTTCAGCGCTATTGAAAAATATTCGTATTCGAAATAATGAAGAAAGATATCCCGATGAGATGATAAATTTAGATCACACGAAATGTAATTGCCGAATCGCGTACGAAATGTTTAAGGATTTTAAAAGAGTTTACTGTGATGATTGGGTTATGTTGGAATTACCTTCATCATTTCAGCATAGCAAGATATTGATACGATTAAACTGAGAGATATAATTTCAAGAACTAGGAATAATATTAAGCTTCAAGTCTTCTAATTTAAACCTAAGGTAACTGAAATGTATGTCAATGTTACAATTGTTTTTCACGCAAATCTATTATATTAAATTTTTAACAAAACCATTAACGAATTAAAAATCAAACGTTTGTATTCTAAACAATAAAAAATATATATAAATAATAACATAAGGAGGACATGGAGAATAAAAATAATAATATTATATTCAAAGAAGAGATGATGGTTTATCAAAATGTGGAAAATAATAAATCAATTAAAATACTCGGTATAATTTTTTTTTCTTCTTTTTCTTCTTCTATTGATGAATTGGCAATTATATATACAAGGAGGAGACGGAGAATCAAATAATTATTTAAATAAGGTTGAGATGATGGTTGATCAAAGTGTGGAACAATTTTGTGACTCTTGTAATATAAATGTAACTAAACCTAATAGGGCAAGACATATAAAAACAAAGAAGCATCTAGTACGACAATTGTTAGCGATAGAAGTATAAATACTGTAGATGTGACTAATGTTAGCTATGTATCATTTTATGAATCTTGTAATATTAATGTAACTAATTATAATTGTATATAACATACAAAACAAAGCATTTGAAATCGAAAATATTACTAATGATATCCATATAAGTTCAAATAGTGAAGGGAATGTTACCATATTTTGAAACTTGTAATAAAAATGTGACTAAATTTAACAATTGGATACAACATAAAAAAAAAAAAAAAAGCATTTGAAATCTGGTAAGGCTAACAACGGTAAAAATTAGATCGATTAAAAATAGGTTCTAGAAAAAAAGACCTAGGATTCTCTTATATCGACTATTGTGGTCCTAGTTATGCGCCAAAACAGGGAGAGATCGAATTATATTGAAATTAACTTTCGTGCTCTTAGTTTGTCCCCAAAATAGATTGACTTTGACTTTCGTGCTTCTAGTTTATTCTAAAAATTATGTTAATATCGACTTTCGTGCTCTTAGTTTTTCCCCTAAATAGATTGACATTGACCTTAGTGCTTCTCGTTTTTACAAATATCGACTTTCGTGTTCTTGGTTTACCCCCCCCCCCCCCAAGTAGGTTGTAATCGACTTTCGCGATACTCGTTTTTTTGTCAAAAAGTGGGATGACATTTGAGATCGACATGTTCCGATGTTTGATCATCGTTGAGCCAGAATCCCTTTGTTACATAGTACTTACAGGCTATTGGTGTTTTGGTATTGAGTTTGAATTAAGACTACGAAATTTAAAGACATATTCTAAAATTTATAAAAGTGTAATGTTTGTTTATTTACTTAATAAAATATATAAATACAATGTGTATTCTATATACAATTATATTTAAAATGATGACTCAACCAATAAATATAATTCATAAATCAGTGGATGATAGTTTAGATATTAAATACATATTTTTTTGATATTTATTAGAGTTGAAAATAAATTAAAACCATTTAAAAAATATACTGTCAGCAATACGGTACGATTCCGTAATGACATTAACCGTATATTAAGCTTTAATAAAAACTCAACATTTATAATTATTGTAATTTATCGATTAACACCCTGCTAATTATTAAAGGGAGAGTATCAAGAGCTGTGTCTTTTATTTAATGCAAAGTAAAGTGTTTATATCTGGTATGACCAAAATACAATTATATTTATATTTATTATAAAAAATAAATTTATATGAAAATTTGGAATATAATATTTATAGCTTAATAAAGAGCCGAGAGGTGCATTCATGTCATGTCACGCAATGTATGTGATAGGCAGGTTGCAATAAAAGACTTGAAGTTGATTACATAGAACTCAACATCATTCAGACAGAAGATCAATACAAGATCACCATACATCGAGTTACAGGATATATTGCACAACATATAATAAGTAGTATTCAAGTAACTTAATATAGTGCAATGATTTAATTAATTGTACTATATTCCCTCTACCTTTTTAAAAAGTTTGATAAAAAAATGATCTTCCAAGAATTCAATAGAAATAATGAAAGTTGCAGTTCTCAAATTTTGCAATTTTTCAGATACCCTTACAGTTACAATATAAAAAACCTGAATAAAATAATACAAAATTTTGAGTGATGAATTATGGATTATAAAATGAAAATATTTTATTGATACTAAATAATAGTCGTTATTACAGATATTTGTAAAATTTAAAACATTTCTAAATGGTTTGTGAATGCAAAGTATTTATAAACTAAATTCATGTTCTAAACCAATTGTCAAATAAAATAAAATTATACCATTCATGGGGAAAATCCTTAATAAAACGCTTTTGGAACCAAAGGAATGGTAATGTCAAATGAAGAGATTTAGCGATTTCGATTGCCCGGTAATTTATTTAACTTCTTTAAATTTAGCAGTTTTTTTAGTTAACCGTTTACAGAAAAATTAACACATTACATTGGTGTGCTGTTTAAAAAAAAAAAAATTTGTAATGAAACAATTGATTATTTATCTATACTTATATATATTTATATATATATATATATATATATATATATATTTATATATATATATATATATATATATATATATATATATATATATATTTATATATATATACGCCCTTAATAATCAAACCACCCCCCCATTTAATTAAAATTACAGAACAATATTTTAAAGAACACAGATAATGATAAAAATTCGTTAATGGTTCTTATGTTAGAAAAGACTCTAAATTAAATTTTTTTAGAAAATAAAAAGAGATTAAATAATTAATTAATTTTACATATATATATATATATATATATATATATATATTTCTAAGTTGGCCAACTATAATAAAGATTTATTAAATATATATTAAAAAAAGGATTTTTTTAATTAGTTATTGACGTCAATACAATTTAGAAAAATTAACACCTTTGGGGTCGTGAGTTCCGAAAAGGCCTGCTTATCCCATCCAATTAGAATTTATTTTTAGTTTTGCATTTTAATGAGAGGAATATAATTATGTTTTTTGTTTTACAGAAAAATTAATTAAAGCATCATTCGAACCAAATTCACTTCAAGTCCTCAATTACCTGAAATACACAGATCAAGTTCTTGTTTTTATTTTCACTTTTGCATTTTTTTTTTTTTTTTTTTACTTGAAATGTCCTTCGGTTTTTGTCTGGACTAGAAGTTACAGTATGAACTTAACTTATAAATCCTGCATGAACCAGCAGAAGCTGTAGAAAATATACATGTTCAAATTAGTTAATAAACAGAGACTTTTTACAAGTTTAAACACTTCTGTTGTAGGTTTATGAGCAATATATTTCTCTGTAACTAAGCTTTGAAAATGCAATTTCCTTGAAAACAAAATGTTATATATGCTAAACAAGTCAATGAATGATTTCACTTTATAAAAACTAGAAATGAAAAGAGATGCTATTCGTTTTAAAAGAATGTTTGAATTTATACTCTTATAATTTACAGACAAATTAAAATTTAGTTGTAATTAAATTTAATGATTTTTAATCGGTGATTTGACTTTATAATGACTAAAAATAAAGAGAAATGCTATTGGTTTTTCTTTCAAAAGGTTATTTAAATTTATACTCTTAACCCTCCAGTACACGCCTGCGGCCTGACCATCTGTAACACCAGTACACGCATGCGGACTGAGAGTCCGCTAGTTGTTTTTTTACAGTTTAAACACTTTTTTGACTTTTTTTTTGCTGTGAATGTTACTTTTATTTCTTACAGTTGATTTATTAGCAAAATATATTTTAAAAAATTTTAATGAAACACTTTTATTGCATAAACACACATTTATTATTCTTAACGATACAAGTTTTATAAAAAAGAAAAGATAGTAACATTTACTTCGATTATATTTACTTATTTTTCTTGTTAATATTTTTACATTTTCTTAAAAAATTTTAGTTATATTTATTACAAATAAAAAATAAAAAATGAATGAAAAGTGGTTTTTGGTTTTAATTACAAGTAATTGGTAAATTTTAAATTACCAAATCAATTAAAATTATAAATATAAAATTGAAACAAACAAACTGTCGTCAGAAGCGTCAAGCTTAAATTCTAGCATACTCCGAATCTCATCCTCATGCTGCACATCCATTATTCTGAAGAGAAAAAAAGAATATTCTAAGTTCGTAATAAGATAACATTTTTGTGACCTACATATAGCCCGACAATAAGAACATTCACTTGAAAAAAAAAAGATGAATAAATGAAACCTGATGATTTTTGTAGTAAAACGAATCTCTTTTCAATACAAAAAACCTTTTCACTGCTACCTATATTTTGTGTCAAATTACAGCTGTCAAAAGTGCTAATTTTTCGTTTTATCTTGGTCTTGGTTAATTCAAGAAATTGCAAAAAATAGTTATATATATGTAGTATATATATGTATATATGTATGTATAAATACTAAATGTAGTACCTTTCAGTATTAACAAAAAACTACTGATAAATCGTATACTTAATAGAAAATTAGTGTATTTTGGATCTAATCATTTAGAACAGAACAAAAATATTTTATAAATTTTAAATATTGTTTTATCGAAAGAATTAATAATATAAATCTTTAGAGAAGAAATAAATGAATAAAACTTAACTTCAGATAATTGTAATTTTCAGCACAATTAATTCACGCTTGCGGACTATTAGTCCGCACTTCAATGTAACGAATGAACGCCTGCGGAGTCTCAGCCCAGGGTTGACTTTACGCGCAAAAGGTCACTGTGTAAGTGAGCGCAATTCCAAGAAAATATCGGTACACTGCTAAGTAAAGTAGAGCGGGAAGGTACTGTGAAGCACAGTCCTTTGGCGGCGTTTTTTGTTTCTCACTTAACAAAAAAACCAAATTGCGGACTGTCATTCCGCGACGCGTGTACTGGAGGGTTAAAATTTACAGACAACTTAAATTTTAGTTATAATTGAAAACAGATTTAAAAATTTTAGATTTATAAGTAGAATACATATTTTAACATAGTTATGCAAGCTTTGAAGTCGAAACAAGAAGAATTCAGTTGCATTTTATTAAATTTAGAAAACAAAACGGCTCACATTTCAGTAGCAACTGAAATGAGTATTTGCACGATTTTTTATTTAAAAAAGAAAACCCAACATGAGGATCGTTAAACTTAAAAGATATTTTAGGAGACTTCTCCCACAAATGAGTTCAATGCAAAACCTAGCTGCGGACTGGTTCTTTATCACGCAAAGTACCGTTAGCCAGTCTTGGGCAAGAAAGTGGCCTGACGCTGCTTTCAGAGTTGTACCCTAGGGTGAAGCACCTCACTACCGCAACTTCAAGAAATATTATAGGTAGGTCGGCACAAAATTGTTCAAGCAATTTTAAATACGTTGTATAGCTGTCATTAATATGTATGAATTTTTGTTCCTAAATATTTTTTTCCCCTGTTTCTGTTTTATATCTCGCCATTTTAAATCAAACCGTGCATTATTTTATTGTTATTTACTGAGAGAAAAATTAATTAACTCTGTGTATTTCAACCTACACGTTAGACTGAACTTTAATTATTATTAATGTCATCAACTTCGACTTGGTAGCGATAGTGTCCATGATTGATAAATAATTTATTTCATTTTCATATAACACGTAATTACTCTTTCAGTAACAATTTATAATTTAAAATACATGGAAATATAATTAAGGGATGTTTCATTACGGAAATAAATAGGATAGGTTATAAATAGCTGGTACCCCCCTATTTGGTAAATTATCCAGTCATTATATTTTAAAAAAATCCTTTTGTTCAGGGAGACCACGACTAAATTTGAATATTTTCTTTAACTCGGAAGTAAGTTCTTGAGAATACCTTTCGTAACACACCTTAGCTGCAACCTGAAAACATATGATAAGTATGTGGATTTAAAATTTCAAATAAGACTTCAAAATATTATGCTAACAATTTTATTTTTATAAAAAAAAAAAAAAAAAAAAAAAAAAAAAAAAAAAAAAAAACAATCTTTTTATAAACACTTTGATATAAAAAAACAATATTTTAAACTTAAATCATTTTAGTTATTAGCATTTTGGTAAATGTTAATTATATTTATACAATGATAAACAAATTATAAGTTTTGAATAAGTAATATTACAATTTAACAGAATAATCCACATAAAGGATGGACATTGGAAATATTACTATTACAATACAAAATTTAATTCAAAATTATCACAGGAAAATCAGTTGATTTTTATTTTCACTTCGACTTTACTTTATAAAACCTTAACACTTTGAATTTTAGTAAAAAAATATATTTATTTGAATTTTCAAACCTTGACTACTCCTGGAATGATTTGGCTTCTGGTGTCTGTGTTATTGTTTATCCTATCTTGGATCCAAGGATTCGCTAGTTGGATGCTATTTATCCATTATCATTAAAATCACTTTTGGATATCAATCTTTTCAATTTCACCAGCACTAAGAGGCCCACTTCACTACACAGAGTTTAATTTTACCACACTATACTTTTAATTACAGTATATTATTTTTTTATCTAACCGACTTTAATGATACTTTAGTTTTACTTATTTAAGAATATCCACTCGTTCGGACATAGAAACCCCTTACAACTTTATTCAGACTATTTTTTAAGAGTCTCCCGGGCATAATAACCCCTTACAACGTTTTTCACAAATTTGTTTATGACTACACCTGTGAGAGGCAGAGTGGTTCTATTTATAGCTGAACATTTCCCTATTCTATTACCAATTTTTCTCCTATCGGGGAATTATACCTTTTTGCCTTTAGTATTTTTAATGTCCTGTTAATTAACTAATTATGGTTGCTAGTGCTGTTAACTACTTGTCCTTAAAATATTTACATTAATTTTCACCTTTGTATTATTTTCACGTCTTAACTTCTTAAATTTTTATTCTTTGCAACCTGGAACTTGTTACTGAAGAAATCTCTTTAGTTTTTTCTTTAAACCGTTCCTAATGCTTTCCCCTCGGAATTTTTATCATTTTTGATACAGTCTTTTAATTCAATAATATTTATTTTTTACTTCAATTATATTTTGGTATGTGCCAATTGTATGAAATACCAGTGCTAGACATGCATTGCATACAACTTGTACTGCAAAAATACTTATCCTCCAAACTAGTTATATCATATATACATAATTCATCAAATATAAGATTTTTATTCAAAATTGACTAACACGCGATTCTTTTGTCAAAACTATTCCACAAAAACTAACTTTATCCCTGGTCATAGTCCAATTTTACGGATTCGATTCAAACAGCAAAATTAGTTACGCGTTATCCAAACCTTGCATTAGATTTATATTTAGATTTTTTTTTTTTTTTTAGACCAAAATATAATCACATACAAAGTTTTTCCGTTGTAATACAAATAGCGATAAATAATGTTTATTTACCGCACTGTCAATATTATTGTTGCTACCTGTAAGATATACGTTAAAAATGATTATACGATATAAATTTATTTTTTTATTTTTAAGGATAAAATGCAGTTTATTAAAAGATAGGAAACAATTTAATTAATTAAACAATGTAATTCAAGTTTAAACTAAATATAAACATGGTTGTTTAGAATTTTAAGTGTTAACCTATATATAATAAATAATATTACTTAAAATACAATATGTAAACTATATGATGTATGATGGTATTTTTTATCTAAAGTAATATAGTTACAATATATCCTCTTCCTGGACTCCATTTTGATTCATCAATAACTGTCGAATATGTGATTGGTTTTATAGTCACTTCCATCAAATTGCATATTTTCTAAACCAGTGAACTGTAAATAGTAGCCCTATATCATTTATCACTTTATAAATACTTGACAAAAATATAAATACAATTTATTCTTAAGATCAATTAGCGATTGTATAATTTAAAAATTAGAATACTTTTAATTTAAAAGAATATAGGAATTACCGGTAATTTTGTTAATGCATTTCGTTAAAGCATGTGTATGAATGATGTAAAGCTTTAAGTAATAATCTCGATAACATTTATTTTCTTAAATATTGTTTTAATTAATTTTTATTTTTATTATTTTAGAATAAAATCTTTATACTAATATTATACGAGAGGCTTTTCAAGTTTGTGATAAGAAAAAAAAAAGTTTTCTGATGATCATTTTGAGCTGTAGGCATACAAACTAAACGAATATAACTTATACGCAATTAATGCTTTCTCATAACTGAGAACATTAAAACCATGTATTTAACTTTAATTATTACCATAATATTATGTATTTTTGTATGGTTTATTTTAAAATAGAGGGTAAATGCCGTTTAAGATAGGTTTAAATGCCACCGTAGGTTTGGGTTCTAGGATGTTGTCTCCGTGCTTAGTCTTACGTCCTCATAACCTAGTTGCCGAAATATAAGTTACAATATATATATATATATATATATATATATATATATATATATATATATATATATATATATATGTGTGTGTGTGTGTGTGTGTGTGTGTGTGTGTGTGTGTGTTGCAACGCACCCCCGAACGGAATCCCTCCTACTTACTGGTTTTATGACACAGGGAAGCCCTTATGGGGTTTTATATTTGTGTGCTTGCAAGAATTTAACAAGTTCGCAAGGTAGAGTATTTGTTCCTTCGATGCCTAAACCCTAACTCCCTTATTAATTTCTTAAATATATATAACACAAGATCTAACATTAATGTTCAATTAAAATCTTATGCTAACACATTTTCATATATCAAATTCAATTTTTATTTCTATCTTACCTTATTACTCTTCTAGACTCTATCTCAAAGGTGTGCCTTTTGGAGCTAGTTTCTACCTCATCAGATTAAAATTATTTTATTTTCTTTTGAAATTTATCTTTTTCAGCACTTACTTTCTTTCTTCAATATTATTTGGAATATAATTGTTAAGGATATTTAAAAATCAAAGTACAAAGTTGATATATAACAAATTTATTATATGTGGCACAATTTCATCATTATATTGAAAACTACTAGATTTAAGTATTAAATCTTTACAACCAAGTTTTAGTCGCCTTTTTCTGACATCTGATTTCAAAAAGTTACCTTCATAAACAAACTGATATAAACTTATTCCTATGTTAATATTATATTCCTTAATTCTACACAATTATATTCTTATACTACTAAAATTGACAAATTTAAACCCCATTATTATTGTTTTGACAAATCTGTTACTTTTTTATTTATTTGAAAATTTATTACTGGTAATGACTTTAATTGGCTTTAATAATTTCTTTCCTTTCTTTTTTTTTTTTAATAATATTTAATTTTGACTTTTAGTTTTTCAAGTTTAAAAAAGATTTACTTTATTATGCATTATTTTATTTGGATAGTGCATGTCCTTTCGTCCTTCTTTTGGATTGTAGTGGTCCCTGAAGATCTCTCCCAGTGATGTCTTCTTCCGGGGAATCTTCAGAAGTCCTGTTTCTGCTGAATCTTCTTCTCTTCAGCGATGACAACAAGTATTAGTTTAATATTTGCCGGAGTTCGTATTAAAGATGTCTTCTGTAAGCTGAGTCTGGATGTAGTGTTGTCTTCTTGAAAGCCGACCCTACTTTTGGTTATCGTAATTAACCTTGAGAAGTACTGAACACTGACGAATTATCTGTGCGACGATTTCATCTTCAGACTTACTAAAAGCGTGTGATCTTCCTGGATGTTGATACGAGACTGTCGAACTGACCTGCTGAAAATCATTTTGTCAAAATTTGTGCTATACACGATAGCCAACTTCTACACATTTTATTCTTCCTTTACCTAATTTATTTCGGTTCTTCTATTTTAATTAATTTAATTTTTAATTAATTTATATATATATACATTATTTTTTATATAGAATTTAAATTTCGACGTTGTAAAAGAAGTTTGGTAATCTGTTATCATCTTCACCTTTACTACACATTTGTGCCATACACAGTTAAAAACTATTTCCTCACAGATAAGATCAAAGTTGTAATAATAAAACTAATTATTCTGTATTAAAAATTATCTATTTAGGATTTATTGTGTACAGCAGTTAAAGCCATCTGTACTCTAAAACAGAATGATAATGATTACAATAAAATATCTTAATTAATGTGAAAGAGGAATATTTCCCTTATGTGCTTCTTAAAAATAACTTTATTACATAAAATAAATTGACTTAAGTTTGAAGACGTAGAGGAATATATCAACCTGGTATATAAATATCTATATTAGGAACAAAATTTTAAACTGAAAATATAGGAGTAAAAAGTTTACTAGTTTCCGTGATTCTCTATTCAACTAAATCCTTTGTGAACAATATGTTACCCTTTTTATTCAAGTTTTAGAACAAAGTCAATATATTATAACCCTCTGACGGATAAAACGTAAAATTTAAATGTACGGTGTTCTTTACTTATAAGTTCCTACGAGTAAATATACAAGTGATATCCTTAGACAAAAGTAATAATTCTTAAATAAAATATTTACTATTTATCTTTAAGTATTATTATAAGCAGTTGGACAATTAGATCGATTTTTTACTTTTATTAAAAATATTCCTATCAGGGTAATTTTTGAAATGTTCAGCATTGTTGGGCATAAACATAAATCATGTGGTCAATGAGTAATGTGCTCAATTTGTGTTAAGGAGTACATGTTTCAATAAAAAAAATATATCTTTTTATACATATAACCTCATATTAACAAAAATTATTATTATTTGTTTAACTCCACATCTCCTCCCCCTCCTCCTTCAAACCAAAGTTTATATTCTACAAAATTATTTGAACTGCCTTATAACATTTTTAAGTATATACAATTTATTTTATAATTTAATAGTAAAATTTTGAAACATTTGTGTCTTTTATCTCTTGTATATTTGAAATCAATATTTGCGTAGGACAAGGATTCAGGAGTTTTCCATGAATCAAGCTAGTAAGCTCATGTTTGCAAACGTTTAACAGAGTTGCCGGTAGATGCCGTTGTATATCGTTTCGTCAAATTTCAAATTATAATTCATTGTAACAATGAATAATACACTTATTTTATAGTTTGTATTCACTTTTTATTATTCTTAATGTATTTATGTAATGAATTCAATTATGGAAGAAATATTGAAATATTTAAGTTGTGAGAATTATATTATTAACTCCATACTCTCGTTAAAGTAATTCACCTTAAATTCAGTTACATGTATCGACATGGTTTATGGAACTATTTATAATAAAATCGCCTTTTTAAATAATTTTGGAATACTCAGCGTTGCTGGGTAATGATATCAACACGAAATCGGTCTTTATTATTGTGGACATTTTTTATAAACCGAACCGTTGAAAATTTAATGCCAACGTATGATTGGAAATGTATTTTGTAGGGAGTTATATATGACCATAAATTAAGATACATTAACTTAAAGCTCTTACCAAAGACAATGTAAATAATAAATTCCCAAATATACATAGACCATAGATTGAAACGGTTGGGTTTATCAAAAAATGGCGTAGAGACCGTCAGACGAATTGTTACTAAAGTTAATATTAAACTTCATTTTTAAAGTTTTTAAATGATACAGCAATTGATTAAAACAACAAAATGACTGAATACAGTGAATGCAATGAAACAGCATCAAAACCATAAACACTGAAAACATATCAAAGCTTTTTTCGTTTATAAACTTCATTTTGAGTATTATTTTAATTGGTTTAAATTCAGTATCTTCAACTCTGTCACCCGTTAAAATTAAAGATTAAATTTTAAAAAAATAAATTTTACGCACCAACAATTTTGTAATATTTACAAATATATCTTTTAATTCTATAATGCAATTGCATTTTTTTTATTGTGATATAAGTTAAAAACCATTATTTATTATTATTACACTCCCCCACCACCTAATAAATATTATTTTTAAAAATCAGTGATTTCCATCCCTCTCATATATTTTGCCAGAATTCGCCAATCCTTGCCATTCAAATACATTTCCATTTTGATTAGGATGGTTTTTTTTTTCAACAAAATACTGATAAGAAACTGAATTCTATATGGTCCAAAATAGGGGGCAAAGGTAAAACGAAGGCTGTAACGCATACATTACTTACGGGTGGTCTGATTCACCTGTATAATATATTAAGTTATATATCTTTAAAAAAATGTATGTTAAGTTTTTGACAGATCCATCCGTTTGGAAATACACATATTTAAAAAAAAAGTTAGTTGGATATATCAAAATTAAATTTAAAATAAAAAAGGTTTTTGTAGTAATACCGTCCGTCTGTCTAGGCTCTAAAAAATTTACGTATGTATATAATCCATGTTTGTAGTATGCTAAATGTGTCTAATCTGTGAAATTAATTAATTTACTTTGGATTTAATTTTTTTTTATATGAGAAATTTAGTTCATGTTTCTGTACAGTTACTTTTGGTTTATTTTTTACATTCAATTTTTCTCGTGCAAGTTAGAAATCAATATTTGTGCAGGAGAAGGAGTCAGGAAAGGTTTTCCATGAAACAAGGAGGTAAGCTCTTGTTTGCAAACGTTTAAAAGAGTTGACGCTAGATGACGTTACATATAGTTTCGTCAATTTTCAAATTATAATTGATTATAACAATAAATAATACACATTTTTTATAGTTTGTGTTATCATTTTTTATTCTAAATGTATTTATGTAATAAAGTAAGTTAGTGACGAAATATTTCAATATTTAAGTTGTGAGAAAAACAATAATAACTCGACACTCTCATTAAAGTAATTCACATTATTTCAGATATATGTTTTGACGTGGTTTATAAGCTAGATGTATTCCAGTTAATAGTAGTTTATTTATGAATACCTAAAATGTATACAACCCGCCAAGAATGTAGTCTGTTTGGCAACAGCCAATAGGGGAGCTAGATTTGCACGCTGTTGTCAATTCGAACAACACCCTGCACGAGTCTAACCGGCGATCGAGGCTACCGAAATCTTGTTATGCTAATAGAGTTGCGTAAATATGTAGTTTTATAATGTTTGCGTAGGTTTAATGAATTACACAATAGTGTTTTATTTTTAAAAAATGTAACACGTTCAGTGCAAAAGATACAATAACATTTTAGGTCACTCAATATACTTAAACATGAAATTATAAAAGACAAGTAGAACAAATTTGATTGAAAATAATAAACATATCTCGCATTAAATATTACATTTAAGTCCTTTATGTGGATGAATAAACTCCTTTGAAATATAATAAATTTCATAATATTATAAATTATTAGCTTGGCTCAAAAAATTATTATGGACCGTTAATAACTAATGACATCGACAAAGGGAACAAAGGTATATAAAATCAAATATATTTTTTAACTTATTTTGTGTTATCGGTAATAAAAATATCCCTTGTAATATTATTTATACCAGCACAAAAATAATATTAGTTTTCAATTGGAATTTTCTAAACGTACAGTTTTTTTTATTTAGTCGAAAAAAATTATTGTTTTCGTACAGAAATTTGTGACGATTTGTTTACAAGGAAGATAAGCACCTACGGATGTATTTTTACAATTGTTTGTAAAATCATGTTTTTTTTCTAACTGTGATGTAAAATGTTAGGCAATATCTCTAATTTTTCTGAGCAGCTTAAATAAACATAACTGTAGAAGAAACATGGCGTCAATAGCTGTCACAGCGAGGTCAAGAGTTGGCAATCTTGCTGGGTTCCTATTAGTTTCTTCAAGGTCAGGATCTTTACAGGCTCCACCCTCAACAGACCAAATTGGTGCCGTTTTTTATAATAAATTTAAAAAATGTTATAAAAAATACATAATAACGACGCAGAATAAACAGCTGGTTGATGTATTAGTTGTTTGAAACTATTCAAACATATCATTCTAAAATTCATACTAAATAAGCATTTAAACCACAAGTAGAAATGTGCAATTTTATGTATGAAAATTTAACATGTCATATTCTAACATATTATACTTCCTATAACGGCATTACATATTAAGATTCATATTTCATAAACACTAATTTTAACAACAAAGTTATTGAATGATACTGGTGGAACTAATCCCCCCCCCCCTACTTCATACAAACATATTAATTAGATGGACAGGACGCAGATGGTGTATAATATACGTTTGTAAGTTGGAGTTTTTTTTTTTTAATCAGAAATTGTAAAGAAAGCATTGTATGAGTACATTAAAATATAAATGTTGGATATGAAATGGTTTGTAAATAGAAACTGATTAGACTGTTTACAGAGCCAGGATACTGTTGACAAGCCAGAGTTTCTAGAACGATAAAGGTTGATTAAGATTATCAAACACTTTCGAAGGCTTAAGCACGGGAAAAAAACAATATATAGTAAAAAATACTAATACGCATGTATTGTTTCTTCCTCAAATGAAGAAAACTCTGTAATGAAAATTATTGGGAGTTTTTTTTTTTTTTTAATCTTCCACTTTTTAGAAAAATCATTGAAACAATTAAAATTTAATGTATTCAAATTTCATCTAAATATATCTCTGAAACTGAATTATATTTTTAAATTGACTAAAAAGTAAATAATACAACTACAAAATTTGTGAATACTTTTTAAATATTGAGAATAAATAATATAAAATTCCACGTACTCATTACGAGAGATGTGACTTTAAATTCGTCACATTAACGTTAAATGCTTATTTATTGGAAACAAACTCAATAGTAAACTTTTTTGAACTTACCGTCCAATAGTCCTATTTAAAACTTCCAACGACAGCCGTTTCGGCTATTCAGCCATTTTCAAGTTAAGGACTGATGTCCTTCGTCATTAATAAAATTAAAAACACATATTACACGTAAAAACACTTATGCACACGAGTTCACAAATATTAACGAATACACGCTCGCACATTTTTAGTGCGTGTGGTCTGTTCACTGTCCACGGTTATACCACGGTTGGGACAGTGAACAGACCACTTGCAACATAGAGCCCTAGGGTTGTACTTGTGCGAAATCGTATTATTATGGGAAAACAGTGTAATACTTATTATTTATACTCTTATTACCTTTCAATGAGGTGGTTGCAAAGTTGGGTTGTTACTTTCATACGTAGATTTAACTATGTGGCATGGCATGTCAGCTGATTAAATTCGGAGATTGTGTAAAAAAAGTCTCAACTCTTACTTCTTCCATTTATATTGTTACAAAAACGGCGACACAGCGATCACAATATTCCCTGTCACATTTAATACTTTACAGACTAGGACAGTTATTAGTTCCAACAAACAAATTATTAATTCATAATCATCCATGAAAAGTAGATAGCTTCTTTATTCAATTCTGTTATATGGTATGGTGTTTGGTAAATTGCAGTTATGTCTGTATCCAAAACAAATGGTAATAAATACAAAATTATAGAGGAGCATCGAGTTTTTGAAGAGAAGTCGGATCTATAGTATTGTTTCTGTAAAAAATTTATTATTCGTTTAGTACAAATGCTGTCATAATTGCCCTCAAGTTATATAACAACAAACGTCACTATGAGTTACATAAATCTAAATACGAGCATTATCAAGAAATAATAAGACGAAACAAGTTAAATGAGGTTAAAACAGCAAAACCATTGATTACTAAAACATTACAGGAAAGCGAAGACACGGTACATACAACATATTCTTTCTAGGAGGTATTAGAAAAAAAAATTCAATACTGATGGTAATTCGTAAAAACAAATATTATTGAAGCTTCTGAAATTGTTTGTACTGAGAGTGTATACATTTTTCAAGGTATTTCAAAAACTAGAAATACGTTTCCTGAAAATACAGTGCTTCTGACGTCAAGACAGGAAAAAAAGGAGATTACATCCCAAATATAATCTAATCTACATAACAGTTTCAATTTAAAAAAGAGAATGCGTACTGGATTATATTTTTAAACGGTTCGAACAATATGACGTATTTCTGTATATTTTTCCTTCTGTAGCAACATACAGAGGTCTTTCTACGACGTGAAATAACAATGGTTTTGTGAGAAAATTGCAATAAATGCTCATGAAACTTGTGACAGATTTAATTTAAATCACGTTTATTAAAATTAATAGAAAAAACTAGAAGTAGAAAACTTCTACAAACTCTTTCAAAACAGCAAAGCTTGCTTGTACTGTACAAAATCCTTGCATGTTAAAATGTATTGTAATATTTTCCAACATTTATTTGTCAAATACAGTTCTCATATATCGATATTTCCGTTGTAGTACATAAATATACTAAAAATAATACAGATACTGGGGCCTACCTACAATTTTAACAAAACAATACAGGATAATAAACTATCTACAAAAAATAAGTTCTTCCTGAAACGTGCAGACTAAATTTAGATACCTCTGTAAAGTTATTTTTCGACAGACTAAAAAGCTGTTTCTAGGAGATAGCACTTGAGTGAACTCTTGAAACTCTGGATATAATCTATGTTTTTCATATTTTCTAGAAGTATGTTGAACAACTTTAGACCAGTATAGTAAGTTCCGCGTTTAAAAAATTTAAGTCTGTGGACAGGATATTGAAGACGTTTTTGAATTGTATGGTATTCGTGGTCGTGGTGGGGGTGATTAATTTCAAATATATTCTGATTGCTTTTAATTAAAGTTTTATAAATATAAATACAAAGGAAGTTAAAATATTATGTGTTTTGAAAACAAGTATACAAGATTGATTAAATTTAAATAGAACTCTGAAAGTACAATTACTTTTTTTTCTAAAAGGAATATCAATATGAATTCAACTGAATTCCCCCAGAATGCCACCCCTTACTTAGCCAAGAACTGATATAGGCAAAATAAAAAAAAAAAAATTATTAAATTTAAACTAGTAAAATATATTTGTTTAAACAGTGTATTTTATTAAGTGTATGTTATTTAGCCATTTATTACTTTATCTTAAATAAATACATCTCGTTTATAATAATTGTTGCAAATTTCATTAGCACCCACAATTTTTAAGAACTAAATACTAACAGCAACTTTTTAATTTTAAAATTTCCATAGAGGCTACGTGTTTGAAGAATTTAGTAACTATTTTTATTTAACGTAATTCCATAGACATAAGACGACCTCAAAACGAATATTTAGGCGAAAACTTTACATTGTTTATTCCACCAATCATATACATTTGTATACTACGTACTTGTACAAGAGTACCAAAAATAATTTATTTAACAACTTAATACAGGATATAGGATGTGGAAATGGAAAATTCTTTAACGCCTAGAAGTCACTAAAATAAAAATAAACGTTATTACGGTATTACCATACCATAAGTAATGTCTTTGCTTTAAATTGATGTCTTTGTGATCTTCAAACATTAAGTATGAAAGGAATGGATTTGTCTAAAAATATCGAATACCAAAAATATATGGCAAAAGACCTTCAGCCATAATACATAAAAATAAATATTATGAGTAAATCTATGTATTTTATGGTACTATGTATGTTTATGTAGTATTCTGTAAATAAATAAAAAGAACAGTAGTGATTGTAGGTGGAGATCAAATTTTGCGTTTGTTTAGTTTAAAACATATCTTTAACAAAAAGTAAAAATACAAGTTATGCGAAATATTAAAGTAACTCTGTTCATGTCACTAATTAGCCATAATTTGGTAGAGTTCTTGAACTTACTTGTGAAAATACAGAGTTATCGAAACATTTCTAAAATGTCAGGAGCAATTATTATTGACCAATATTTTTGCTATCCATGACTACTATTTTAAACGTTCAATATTTCAATACTCTTTTTGTTATGAACTATAATGGGATGGGCACATGCTAACATCGGCAGTAGTAACTTTAGTATTGCAACTTGTGCGACATAAAACTCTAATAATTTATCATGAGATGAATTTAAATCAGGGTTTATAGATCACCGTCCTTTTGGAGGATACTTTCGGCTAAGATGAAGACATTCGTTGGCTAAATCAGTCTAGATTAATTGGAAATATGTATAGTATATATATATATATATATATATATATATATATATATATATATATATATATATATATATATATATACTCCACGAAGATCATTTGAAGGAGTCATGCTTGCGTAGATTTAACAAAACTATTCATCAAAGCAACTTGCACTTCCTAAATCAACTATTTAGAACGTTCTTCATGAACGTTAGAAATGTACGATTACAAAATCCAGCTTAAACATAAACTTAAGAATGAAGATCATCGAAAACTATTAGAATGTGATGTTGTAATGTTAAATACAACACATTATTATAACATAAGTTTTTAAGTAATGCAAAAAATATTCATGTACAGTGTTAACCGGCTCCAGTGTAGAATCCTAGTGTTCAACAGAAAAACGAAATGTGTGAAAAAATGCATGGTAGTTGCAGGTGCGTCATGTTTGCTGTTGTAACGCTTAAATGTCTTCCTTACTATGTCTTGCTTCATCTTGATGTTTTCCCACAAATGTATGACATTTAATAGAATAAAAATAAGTGTAATTCTTCATCAAAATGGAGCTCACCCTAATTACGACCTAACTTTACGATAGGGTCCAATGACAAGTTATCTTTTGTTGGATTGAAAGGAATGTTATGGTTCTATTCCCACCTAGAAGCACATATAGATCTCAATCGCCTTTTATTTTTGAGTAAAGTTATGCTATATGTATACGCTGATATAATCCGAGATATGTCATTTAGGGGAAAGAATCACTCTTACCCTTGGTATATACGATTGCTCCTGAATGGAGATCATCTATAGTTTAGAAGTCGATAGAGCAGGGAGCTTACTTTGAAACATTGGGGAATCAATAAAATCTTGATTATATTCTATTTCTTTTCTAATAAAGTGCACAAGTCATCTTAAAATATACTTAATTGTTTTACCTCGAAGTTAAAAATGTTTTCTATTATTCTGTACCACTTATAAACGTACCATTGTTAACATGTCCTTATGAATGGGACTAAAATTACCTAATGATGTTCAGTAGTTTTATTATTATGTATAATATGAGTAAGGCAATAATTATGCCATATTTATTACAAAATGTCTCTAGATTTATTTATTTGTCAGGTTTTATTAAAAAACTCTATTTTTCATTTTAAGGTGACAGTATTTAATTTGTTTGGTTGATGTTTAAGACATAAAACTTAAAGATTACTTAAGTTAAAATAATTTTATAAGTAAAAACACTACATATTTTTAATTATTTTACTACTTTGTTTTCTGTAATATTTATTTGAAGAAAATTTCGTAGGCTGTAATAAACTATATATAATAATCCAGATTGTGAAATGTGTAAAACTAAAAACTACAACATCGCGTAGAAAAATATTTTACAGTGATATTTAATGGTTTAAAACGTGTTGTTATAAAGAAGAAGAGATATATAACCTAGTTCGTCCATTATGTAACTCACAAAATACTATGATAAGCTGTTTACATATTACAGAAAAAATATAAGGGGTTCGACATATTTTATAGGTAGATACAAAAATAAATATTTATATATTTTGTAATTATAAATTCAATCCAATATTTCAGATGTAAATTCAACTATTATATTTTTTGAAATGACCATAAAATCAAAAATCTCTATACTTATCTGCATACTAGTTACTTCATGGTTTAAAAAAAAATAGAGCCACAACCCCCCACCCGTTCCAAGATTAAAAATGTGAAATAATTTACTATCACAATCATAACAACAAAATAGCCTAAGGTTTTCTTATTTATATTATTTTTATCCGTAACTGACAAAGGCGTGTCTGGCAAAACATATGTCTCCATAAATGATATATGTATAATCCTGTAAGAAGTAAATTTTAAATTTTGGTGAAGTAATTAGTATTACGTTTCTACTAGAAAATTTTTCTTCTTATTTTCCACAATTGAAAAAGAAAGTCATATTGGCATATTTTTCAGTTGCAGCAGTACGTAATTATAGTAATATATTTTCTGATATTACTTTAAATAAAGGGTGAGTAGAAAACGTAGGAGAATAGAGATAAAGAGTTGTAAAATCACCTTTAATCTTCGTCTTACGTCCCATACCCCCTTCTCTCTCTCTCTCTCTCTCTCTCTCTCTCTCTCTCTCTCTCTCTCTCTCTCTCTCTCTCTCTCTCTCTCTCTCTCTCTCTCTCTCTCTCTCTCTCTCTCTCTCTCTCTCTCTTTTTTTTTTTTTTTTTTTTTTTTTTGTTGTTGTAATAAGTGTGAATGATTGAAATAAGTATTTGTTACTTTCTTTAGCTTTTATGTAGTAATAATATTGATTTTTAATTATGTGGTGTCTTTTTAAAATTTATTATGTATGAATGTGCTTGTGTGTATGTGTGATTGTATTTATCTGTATCTACAAGTGTAAGCTACAGTATTTCATTTTATTTTATTTTTGTTTCTAAATTTTTAATTTTATTACGTTTTTTAAATTTAAATTTGTTTATTTTTAGTTTATTTTAAGTTATAACTTTCATTTTGTCACTTTAAATTTAAGATTGTTTCTTTTTATTTTATTTTAAATTATTAATTTCATTTTGTAGCTAATTTTAAGTTTGTTAATTTTTTATATTATCTTAGTTATTTTTAATCGATTTAAATTTTTTTGTTATTATCAAGTTATATTTTATATTTTTATATAATATGTTGTTATGTTGTATGGGGTTAGGTGGTAGAGAGGACTATACAGTCCTAACCTCGCCTCTAAATAAAGGCAAATCAATTCAATTCAATTCAATTCTCTCTCTCTCTCTCTCTCTCTCTCTCTCTCTCTCTCTCTCTCTCTCTCTCTCTCTCTCTCTCTCTCTCTCTCTCTCTCTCTCTCTCTCTCTCTCTCTCTCTCTCTCTCTCTCTCTCTCTCTCTCTCTCTCTCTCTTTGGTTTTTTGTATATTTTTAGTTATGTATGTATGGTTGTATGTATGCTAGTTATTATATTAAGTTCTATGCACGCTTCGAGTGGGGAGATGTCCGTTAGTCTTTACCATGGGTGAAAGTAGTGTGATTGAGCCGGCTAAAGTTAAATATGACGCACACCAGACACTTTCGAAATGCATTTCTCCGTTTCCTAACCTCTTTAAGTTTTCACACGTTAATGCCCAATCGTTAAGGGGCCATATTGACGATTTTCGTGAAATTTTTCAAAATCAAAATTTTAGTGTTATATTTGTATCTGAATCTTGGCTTAAGCCAACTATTCGTTCCTCTGAAGTGGAAATGTTGGATTATACGCTTTTTCGTTGTGACCGTTTGCATAAAAATGGTGGGGGTGTGGCAATTTATATTAAATCTTCAATCAAAGCAAAACTACTCTCCAGCTCTGAATTTAAAGGTATAGCTAAACCAGAGTATATGTTTGTTGAAGTGAAATTGTCCGGTACTAAAATCCTCCTTGGATTATGTTACCGCCCACCTAAAATCGGATATTTATCGGACTTTGAAGGTGTTCTGGTGGGACTAATGCCTTCATACAGTCATGTTATTGTTGCAGGCGACTTTAACACTGACTTGTTGGGACCTAAGACATTTGACTCAACATACTTGACTAGCATGTTTCACTCTTGCAATATGACTTTGTTGCCCCTCAGTGCGACCCACTTCACGAATACCTCTGCTACACTTCTAGACATTATTGCTATTAGCGATCCAATGAGAGTTGTCCACCATGGACAGATTACTGCCCCAGGCCTTTCTTCGCATGATCTTATTTACTGCATTTATAATATTAAGTGTATGAAGCCCTCGCCTAAATTGATTTCATACAGAAGTCATAAACATTTTAACTATGAAGCCTTTATGGCTGATGTTAAAAACAAACCATGGCATGAAATACATAGCCTTAATGACCTTAATGAAATGGTTGAAGTATTTAATAAGTTTATTCTCGAGATATATGACAAACACACCCCAATTGTAAAGAAGCGAGTGACCAGACGCCCAGCGCCTTGGATTTCGTGTCATATACGGCAGCTTATGAACCTTCGTGATGTGTATTACCGCAAATCAAAGAAATCTAAAGATTTAATGATAAGCAAAAGTACCGTTCTTTTAGAAATAGAGTAAAACAGGAAATAAGGAATTCTAAAATAAGATACTCCCATATGTTATTCAATTCTAGTAAATCATCAGCAGTACTATGGCGTGGTGTTAAAGGATTAGGTATTGGCAACGCTCGCGTTCCTAAACCTATATCGATCCCTCTAGATGAATTAAATCGGTATTTTGTAGCACCTCTTCCTTCAAATAATCAACCCGTTAACAATTTAATATCTAAATTGAAACTTATGCCTGATTCAACGAGGAACTTCAATTTCCACACTGTCCATGGCTCAGAAATCCTTAAAGCTATTTGTAGACTGGGTAGTGATGCTGCGGGTGCAGATGGCATACCTATTAGATTTATAAAGGGCACTATTATCACAACCTTACCTGTTATTATAAAACTGTGCAATACATCCTTAGCAAATAGTATATTTCCGGATGTGTGGAAATGTGCTTTGGTCCGCCCTATCAGTAAAACATCCCAACCTGCAGGTCCATCGGATTATAGGCCTATAAGTATGTTACCATCCCTATCCAAATGTTTAGAGCGTATAGTCCATCAGCAGTTGACGAAATACTTAGAAGATAACAATCTTCTCAGTCCATTTCAGTCGGGCTTTCGGACTGGCAATAGCACTGCGACAGCACTTATATGTTTAACAGACAATATACGATTGGCCATGGACCGTCGAGAGGCTACAATATTAACTTTATTTGACTTTTCTAAAGCTTTTGATAGTGTTAACCATTCATTATTGTTTTTAAAATTGAAGAAAATTGGTCTGTCACCTCAAAGCATAGCTTGGGTCAAGTCGTATTTGTCTGGAAGGAAGCAGCGTGTTTGTGATAGTGAAGATATGTCTGCCTGGGAGCATGTGACTCGTGGAGTTCCACAGGGATCCGTTTTAGGACCTTTACTATTTAGTATATACATTGATGACATTAGTACTAGACTAAAATATTGTATGCTTCATCTGTACGCCGATGATCTGCAGATATATCTACTCTAAAGTTAATGACATCGGCAATGCAGTTGAGCACATGACGTATGACATTAAAAGTATTTGCCTATGGGCTGAAGAGCATGACTTACGACTTAACAAATCAAAGACGCAACCCATCATTATAGGCTACTCCCGATTGATGAATACAATAGACTTGAACAATCTCCCTAAACTTAAAATTGAAGGCGAATTATTAGAATACCGTACCAGCGTCAGAAATCTGGGAGTGACAATGACAGATTAAACTTGACTGAATATGTAACTGAGACATGCAATAAAGTATTTGCAGGGATTCACTCTTTTAAAAAAATGAAAGATTTTTTGCCATTTCATATTAGAGTGCTTTTAGTTAAATCATTAATTATGCCATACTTTGCTTACTGTGACACTGTAGTCAGTGACATGACTGTGGAATTGGCTAATAAACTCCAACGGGCTCAAAATTATTGTATACGGTTTATTTTTTGTTTAAAACGTGATGATCATGTTAGTCCATATTATAAACAATTATCTCTTTTAAAGCTCTATGAATTTAGATCCTTTTATATTTTAACTATGTTGCATGCTGTCCTTCAAACTAGAGTGCCGACTTACTTGGCAAATAAGTTTGTTTTTGCCTCAGATATAAGTACAAAAAGTACAAGAAAGGGTTCGACAATGCTAATCATTCCCAAGCATAGAACTGTAATGTATAACAAATCTTTTACCGTAATGGCATGTCACCTGTGGAACTCGTTACCAGATTCCCTTAAAGCTATTGATAGCCGTGCTCAATTTGCAAAATCGTTGAAGCTGCATTTCATGAATGGTGGGGACGTGGACTGATATCTTTGCTCGGGGTGTGTAAGAAGTGAAATTTGTTTTATTTACTTTATGATGTATGAAAGTGCGCGTGAATGTATAATATAGTTTATATTTAGAACAGTTTATTGTACTCTGGAAGAAATTGTATTAGTTTATGATTTTTCTTTGTTGTAATTTTTTTCATTATTGTTATTATTATTATCTTTGTGTGTGTGTTCTTTGTACTTAGTTTCTTTTCTTTTAAATAGTTAAATTTAAATTATTTTTATTTTTAGACTTAAGTATGTTAATTGTAATTGATTTTGTAAAGACGATGTGTAAATTAATTGTGTAGGCTATGGGTTAAGTGGAAGAGAGGACCTGATGGTCCTAACTTCGCCCAGAATAAAGGCTCAAATCAAATCAAATCTCTCTCTCTCTCTCTCTCTCTCTCTCTCTCTCTCTCTCTCTCTCTCTCTCTCTCTCTCTCTATATATATATATATATATATATATATATAGGGGGAGAGGAGGTATTATGTTGTTATAAATTAAGAATTATTGTTCAAAGGGTACAGATAGGGGCGAAAGTGGTGAGGTTTAAATCACGGTGTCACACCACCACATTTGGCGCAGGCTCTAATATAGCACCCATTTCATTTGTAATTTTATTGTAAGTTTGAAAGAAATCCAGAACCATTTTAGTTAGTTTCAAATATGTTAATTTCCCCATCACCGAGATTCAACTGTTTACTGGACACGATGAAATATCATTTTCGGCAAAAAATGTAATACCATATTGCACGTCTGAAGGTAAAAATACTAGATATAAATTTTCCTCAAATACGCTATCCTTCATTCTAAGAGTTATTTCATTAGTCTAACGTTATATTTATATTAGAGGCACTGGGAACTGTCTAAAGTGAAACTTCTAGGAACACAGATAAGCTTACAGCTGACAGTGTCGGGGCCCAGAGGAGTTTTATTGCTTCATTTTGCAAAATTGTATGTATATTATTAATTACTTACATATAGTTAAAAGATACAACAAGTAAAAAACAAAACAACTAATATATTTCAGTCATATTATATTTGTTAGTTTAGCACTAGCAATTAGTTTAGTTAAAAAAATACCATTAACGAAAGTTTATTGAACTTAAACGTGTTTTGGTCAGGATTTTTAAACTGAACAACAGTGTTAAACAATTTCCTCCCCTCAAAATTTACCATTCATATTTGTATTCAATTGCTTTTGAACATTAAACAAAAAAAGTGTTTTTTTTTTGTTTTAAGATAATCATATAGCTTTATGGTAAATTCAGTGATTTCATTTAGTTATACAATATCTTTCAAATTTATCATACCCTTACAAATCTATAAGGGACATGTTTCTTAACATTGTCAACAGCTGTCAGAAACACATTTGTTCCTTTTTGTTTCGTTAGATTAAACTCTATGTATTAAGAATAATATCAATGAAAACTCTGATTGAACTTTCAGTAACAGATTTAACCAAATGATTTTGCAGGGCAATTTAGATTGTAACTTTTGTATATTTCAACAGACATTTATGTAAATTGAAATATATTTATCTAATATATTTCGTTGCGTAAATAAATTAAATCTTGAGAAATAACTTTAGGGGCTTAATTAATGTTGGCATTTATTCCATAATTTAAAATGAAATGCGACAAAATGCGAATAAACTTTAAAAAGCAAATTTGTCAACAACAATTTTTTACACAAATTTTACTACTATGAAGTATTATTAAATATTTCAAGTTGATATTACTCACTCGCTTACACGTACCCAAGAAATAACGTATGCAACGTTACGTAACGTATAAATTAGCAGATCAGAATAAAAATTGTAATAAAAAAATAATAATATCAAACATTTTTGAACGTCAATGTTGTTTTTAAAACAGTTGGCAGTAAACTTTTTGTTATATATACTGAATCATATATTATTTACATTTTTTACAAAACAACGCAATGTTTTTCTTATCAATTTTTAACATGTCCTACAAAACAAAGAAAACGTTTCGACATCAAAAATAAGTAATATTTACTATTGACATTGACAAATGAATTGAGGTACTCTGTCTCCATTAAATCATAATGCAAATTCAAATAACTCAAACTGTACTTCGTTAGGATATCTTTTAATGAGGAATATAGGAACAACCCTTCACCATTAAATTATTATCATCTTTCATTGGTTTCCTACGCTATTTATTGCTCTATCTATGTACGTGAGTAGGGTTGTAAGTGATTTTCTCTCTCTCACACACACACGGATGTAGCATATAAGTGAATATTACATTTCTCTGTTTATCGCCATTCTTTACGATTAATAAGTACGATCCTGCCAACGTTGTGTCTCACTGTTGTGACGTGTAACATAAACATTTGTGTCTATTACATACACCCTCCGCTCAGGGGCTTACTGTATAAAATCAAAAGGGCCCGCAAGTGGACCTAAACTTTTTATCATGTAAAATTGTGACAAATACCTCTTTTATATAATATATCTCTAGGGTATATCTAGACCTACTTATCGTCTCTTCCGATCCTGACATTTTTATGTTCTATCCTTTTTTTATTATTTTTTAAGGGAATTATCATTGAGTGTGTTTTATCCTGTAAATAACATGTACAAAAAGTTGTGCAAATACATTGGGGTTACTACAAAATATCCTTCATGGTTATCACTCTAATACAGAATTTTGAATTGATTCAATCGTTTTGGGATGTAAAATCTCCATTTTGGAAAAATGAAAATCTGGTAAACAGAGAAACAAATCGAATTTAAATACCAAGGGATTAATAGTAACAATCTTGTGATTGAATTAAAACAATTCAAAGAGATCTAGATCATTATTTTATTTTATTATTAACAACAACGATCGAGAAGGTATAAAAAAACATAAACAAGATTTATATTTTTTTTTAACGTTTTAGTTAAATGCAATGTTCTTTAGAATAGGAATATTTTAGAAAAGTTTGTTGTTGCTAACAATAAACCAACCCTATGATTCGGCTTCTGATACAACGCCTGAATTTGGTGTGAATGACATACATTTGTACGTTACTCTTAACTATTTTTTGATGTACAATGGTTTCACAAATCAAATGAAATCCACTTTCAGTTATGGAATATTATAGAGATAAATAAATATATATTTGATTTATGTTTTGGTTTAGTTTATAAAAATTATTATAACTTTTTCACAAACGTGATTAATATTTTTAAACTTTTAAACAGATAGTAATAAAAATTGAAATTTCTAAATTCATTGTGTATTTAATACATTTTAACTAGCAATTTATTATGATTAAAATTACCATTTAAACAAGCCACTGTTATATAAACAAGCCATTTTAAATAGAATTTATAAAAAATTTATATTCTGCTTCATACAAAGGTTTCTTTACCAGATATGTATTGTTTTAGACACCGATATTTATGTGATAATCTAAAATTATGTATTGCCTTATGTAGAAAATGAACAATATCTAAACGTTTTCCCGAAATAATATAATTCAATTCAGGTTTTTTTTTTAAAGTTCTTGAAATTGACGTATAGCTTTAAAGTCTCTCTTTTGATGACATTCATATAAATGTCTACCTATACCTATATCGCACATTGTAAATGGATTTTTTGTTGTAATTTGTATATAGTAACATTTTATTATTTCTAAAATTAGGTTTTTGATTTTCATAAAAGTTTGTGTACTATCTTTTTCTGTCTATTTAAATTGTGTTTCCATGACCGGTAATTTTAGTAACGGTTCAATCTTTTCAAAATAGTTGTCTATAATATTTATTTTAAAAATTGATTAATCCTATAAATCCTTTCAGTTTCTATCGATTCGTTTGTATGGAGTGTTTGATTCTGATTTCTATAGATCATATTCTCAATTCCACTAGTAGTCAAGATGTCTGAGAAATAGCACTTTATTTTTATGGAAAACGGAATTCTATAAATTATTCCTCATGTTTAAATTTATGATTTGTTGAACATTATTTCTGTATTCTAATTGCTCTTCAAAACCATCTGAATATGTGCAGAATTATTTAATTTTAAACATGGTAAAACGACCTAATTAAGATCGATTAATATAGTGTAAACCTCGTACTAAAGCAAGTTGAGATACATTGATACCGATTTTCGCTCGTGTAAATTGAAATACACCTTCTTTATGCTGAAACGCAATGTTACAGTATTTGAATTTTCCATCTAAAGGTATTTGCCAGTATGATCCGGTTTAATCAAGTGTACTTATATATTTTAATCAATAAAATAAATATTTTAATCAAATATTGGTGTATATATATATATATATATATATATATATATATATATATATATATATATATATACCTCTGTAGACCTGTTGTTCCTTCAAAAGTTATTATTGAGCGATGTAAGATTCAACAAGGGATCGGACATTGATTAACGTTAGTTATCAATATTAACGTAGGCATTTGTAACCTATGTTGGATTTCGTACTTTTATATTTCTTATTTTCTATGAAACTAATGTACTTTGTGTCTAAAAAGTGTGTTCCGATCAAAAAATATTATCTAAATGTTTGAATACAAGGTAAATAGTTAACTATTTCATAATTTGTAGTAACAAAATCCTATTAATATTTAAAATCTATAATTACTATTTTATTTTTATTATTCTAAAATTAGTTATGATATCATCCAACTTATGCACGAGCCTTTTAATCCAGTTCGGTTTTGAATGTCAATCAAATGTCATTTACTGGATATATGAAATTATATAATAAAATTACCTTAGGTTTAATGTCCTTTAGTTAATGTCCGTTTTCTATTTCGTTTTTCCTGTCTGGTCTCCCTTCATCAACTCTTGTTCTCCTCCGAAACTGGTGCTATTAGAGTATTCTAGGGCTATAGGGTTTTATTTTGTGATGTTTCTGATTATTTATTTAAAAATGTCTACATGAGGTTTTCAACTTTTAGCAAATAAAATTGGGTAAATTAGGGCCTACTATAAATGTTATCACTTTATTATGCAGTTTTGAGAAGGTCCAATTGTTTGGGATGTATAATTACTACTTAGTAAAAGTGAAAATCTGGTAAATATTGACATCGAACCGAAATCAATTCATCAAAGGTTTGGGAATAATGTATCTAATGAATAATATTACCTTATAGAAATGTAAAATTATTTAACTTAAATATTTATTAAGAACAATATATAGTAAAAAAAAAAAGAAAAAAAGATAAACATGATTTGTGTATTTAATAAAATTTCAGGGAATTATAGATTAAGTAATATGTAATTTTGAATATAATTTACATTCGAAAGGCTTGAAACTATTAACTATAACCCTACTCTAGGAGAAATGAATGAAATATGTAATGATATAATTTATTATTTATAAACTATGATAAACTATGAATTAATTTATTATGTTACATTCACATATGTGATTAAACGCTTTGAAACATTTGAATAGTTAGTAATAAAAATTAAATTTCTAAAAATTATCGTGTTTTTAAAGCATTTTTACTAGTCAATTTACCATGAAGAAATAATTTTAAAATACCAGGTATAAAATGTTCCTTTTCTGTTTTATATTTAGGTTTCGTTAAATACATTTTTACCGTTTAAACAACGACGGTAACAATATATAATCTGTTTACCTAACAAATGAATTTGGCTATTGTAAAATAAAAACAATATGAATGAACTCAAAGCTAATGGTTTTGATTATTGTCTGCTTATTCAAATTGAGCAGGCGAAATAAACTGAAACACTCCTACACTCAATAGCTGGGTAAAATTAACAAAAGAAAAATTACCATTTTACCAGATTAAAAACTATAAGGAATGGATCATATAAAATGTTATTGTTTTAACAGAGAATCCATTTCATGTGGAAGAAGTAATTATTGAGACAAACATCGAGATACGACCGTATTTCATAAATTCGAGAGTCAACCTGTGGTATCATATTGTTAACAAATTGACATATTACTTTATAATGATTATATATCTACTATATCTATATATCTATATATCTACTATGGATATAATAGGCATATATTAACAAAATATTTAAATTATGTTTTTTTTTCTTTTTTTTTTAGTAATTGTTTTACAATAGGATTATGAAAATAAAGATTGGCTTAGAGAAGACACAAAAATCTTTTATTATGAATCTTGTACATTTATTTGTAGCACATAAACAAAATAGTCTTCATATTATTTAATAAATAAAAATGTAATTGTTTCTTTTAACTGAGATTAGTTATATAAATTTTACAATATTCATAATCTAGCCTACTTAACTAAATTTAATAAAGATAGTGAATAATAATAGTTCATAATATTGGCAACACATAAATTTAGCGTAAAAAAATTCAATCCTCTACAGAATTCATACAAAACTGTTTACTTCATCAAAAAATACGAACTTTTCTCTTATGTGTATGTATAAATTGTGAATATGAGTGAATTATTGATATAATAATTACCCTATTATTTAAGAAACCTATTTATTATAATATTAATAATATTATTTATTATTAAATATAAACATTTCAACACCCCTTCCCATCCTAATTGATGTATACAGTTTTAATTGGTGATATATATTTCAGAAGTGGTAGAAATTGTTTTGTACGACTTAATTTTAAACAAAGTTTACCGAATATTTTAATTTTTATTCCTTAACATATAATATTTTAAAATTCATTAAGAACAACAATTTATATAAAAAAATTTAAACAAATTAACAAATTAAAAATAAAGATATTTTCTTGTATAATTGAAATAAGAAAGGGAAATAGAAAATAATTTATTTAATTTCATAATGCAATAAAAAATCTGTTTAAAAACACGTATGCAAGGGACATGATATATTATTAATATTTTGATTGACTAGTTCAAACTTAAAATTCATACAGAAACATTTTATTAATCCCTACATGTTTGTTTCACTATTTTAAGTTGACTTTCGTAAAACATATATATATTTTTTTAATTATTGGATGATTGTTTGCTAATGAGAACAAATTGAGTTTATTGAGAATTTTGATACGTCCTTAATATATTATA
The DNA here is from genome assembly GCA_963513935.1 of Aphrophora alni. Taxonomy (NCBI): domain Eukaryota; kingdom Metazoa; phylum Arthropoda; class Insecta; order Hemiptera; family Aphrophoridae; genus Aphrophora; species Aphrophora alni. Next base: position 80,202,779 of record OY740767.1, on the reverse strand, counting down.
GCCTATGTAGTTTTATATTTTGTGTTACAAATACTGCATTAATCAAAACTTTAGTTTACAACCAATTACTTATTTATTCAAAATTCATTTTACATGTCTATTTAACTGAACGCTATCAAAGCATGTATTTCCTCCAGTTAATGATTTAATGCTATTACGCGTCATTAACGTAACAATTTCATAGAGTTCAAGAAGCATTACTTCTGATAAAATGTCTAAATATGCTTGAATTCTATAATTTTCTGCAATACCAAAATATATTCCACTTATGAAAAATGTTATGTATATAATAACTATAATAGCAAACTTTTCCTACTATATTCATTACAAAATAAACAATTCTGTAGGCCTGAGTCTGACACACATAAAATGTGAAACTGAATGTTATAATAATTAAGAATACGAAACTGGGACTCAACTTCATTGTTGTAAATTAGTAAAGTTAAGATTGGTATATTGGACATTTCATCATTGTTCAAACACTTGATTAAATAATATGTAGAAGCCCATAAAAATGTATTGAACAAGTTAAAGATTTTTAAATCTCTTAATTATTCTGTTAAGACTTTCTGTAAGTACTTATAATGTAATTTAAACATAAATATTGATGACTTATTTTGTAACATTGTTCTCTATATTTTCTAGTTATTTAAATAAAACTCATTTACCCCAATTTACAGAATTTAGTATAGAAATTGTCATTATCAAGTTGTTATTTTTTTAGATATAATACCATAACGCTTTATATCCTTTAACTTACATTTTAAAATAATTATATAGTGATTGTAATTAGTGTAAACATTAGTAAATGGAAGTAATAAGAGACTCTAAAATAAACGTTGAATAGAAAATAGTAATATCAGCATAAGAGAAAGTTTACATTAGCAATTGAAATTTATTAGAACTGTACGTTCTACGGAAAGTTTTCTAAAAGCTTTATCCACTGATAAAATTAAACAGACGCTATTTGGAAAACCAGATCAATGAATAAAACAGAGGAACAATAAGCAGGACGAGTTCTACAGTTAATCCCTTTTAGTTGTACAAATAACAGAAACTAAGTTTACAATTTCAATCTACTTTTCAATTGTATTGCTGTTACATTCAATCTATAAATAATTGTAGAATATTATCATTGTTAAAACGTATGTCCTTTAAGAATTGTAGTGGAGAAATAGGGTAACATTGAACAAGTACTTTTATTTTATAGTTGGAATGTAAAGTAATAGATTATACTGTTTTCATTCAATCATACATTTTTATAGAAACAAATAAGAATTTTTAATATATATATATATATATATATATATATATATATATATATAATGGTTTTACATATATCACTTAACTGGAAATACGGAAAACCATATTAAACTATTCTTTTCCCCATTTATTAGGATAGCCTGTATTAGTTGAGGACCTGTTTTTTTTAAATACCCTGTATTTAAAATATATTATGTAGATGGTAGAAGTGTTACATTAATTTATATGTATATTTGTTGACATATTTACAATAAATGATTTGATGAAGGAATTTGAGTATTAGAGATTATACAAAATCAAGAGTTATATAAATATGCTATTTATTACATATATGAAAAAATCGAATTAAAAAACATAGTTGATTGCATCCCACTAAGTTGTTTTAATAAAAAAAATTTAAAAAACACATTAGACTAAAACACATAATTTTTTTTTTTTATACATCTGTTGATTCAAGATAATTATCTTTCTTTTTTTTTTAGGTAAGAATAAAAATATATTAATTTTATTTCATATAAAATAAGTACAATTAAGGCAAATATTAGTACACCAATGGTACAGTTAGTTTTACTATACTTTTGGTTATTCGTATAATTTATGTTTGTACTAATTTTTTGTAATTAGATTATTAAGTGACACCAGTATAGTAAATAATGGGTAAAATCGAATAAAAATAAGCCATAGCTATTGCGATTTATAACAAACTGTTCATTGCTATGCATTGGGTGAGTGAACAACTGCTGATATAATTGAAAAAAAAATCAACAAGTGCATAAAATTATTTTGAAGTATTAAAACATTCCCAAATATGGTTTAGGAGGGCGTGTACAATTATTTGTGATTTTTAAAGCGAATACTTGACAATCCGACATAGCCATCATCCTCCGATTCAAGTTTTAAACCTAAATTAATAAAAGAGTCATAAACGTCAATACATTCTAGTAGTCCAGAACGATGTTGGAAAATAAAACTAAACATTGGTAAAGTTCACAAGAATTGCAAGCCTGAGTAGTCAAAATAACTACGACTAAATAAAGAATTGGTCGTTTTGCACGTTTTTTATGTGTTGTAGGTTTATCTGTTAACAATATATGTTCGGATTTATATTACCGAAGCCGAATTTAATAATTTTTAAATAGACAAATGATTACTTACGTCCAATTACCAACACAAAGATTCCATCTTTAACAAATTACTTTAAAATATAATGTTACAAGATTATTTCATACGCGTCAGACTGTCTAAAGATTGCTCACTAATTTAATTACGTATATAATTTCTATATTAAAAAATTAAAAAATATTACTAAAAAAAAAAAAAAAAAAAAAAAAGAATATAATATATTAAACAATATTATTTCAATATATATATTACAACGAAAAAACTCTATCTTTTTTAGAGTCAGACTAATTACGCCCCCTATCTTAATTAATACGTAACAGTCTCGAATCCTGAGATTTTTAGCCTACAGGATTCGTTCTCGCGTGACAAAAAGAATAAATTATCCAATCCACTGGAAGTTTTTGGCTTACTATCTTGCTGGCCTGGATTGAATAACTTCTTCGATAATTTGAGTTGCCCCAAATTACCGGTACCCCCCTTTTTATTTACGACTTCCAGAAACTGTATTTATGATTACCCTATTTCTCAGGGAGAACACGAATTTACTTTACTTTTGAATTTTAATCTCGCTGGTGTGTCCTTAGGAATACCTTTTTGATACAATATATTTTACCCTTTTTTATAATCACAAACCTGAAAATATAGCATATATATGTGTGACCAATTCTAAATAAAACACAGATTTAGAGGAAAAATGAAAAAAATTAATTCTTTTAATTAACTGAAATAAAACAACTGAAATAATAAACTTGACACAAGTCAACAAAATAAAATCAAACAATTTCTCTAATAAAACTAATGGATAATAACTAAATATTTCTCTTTTGAGCAGAAGGCAATTACTTATGAATTTCTTACAATTGATATATAGAAAACAAAAATTTCTATTATTTCTGAATTTAAATTATTTCATTTATTAAATTTATTCATTGAAAAGATTTTTATTCACACATGATTTTGACATTTTATTTAATATATTCATTTAATTACACACAAAAAAAAATTATCTCAGGAAAATCAGTGAGACTCTAAAATCGGGCCAATTTTGCCCTTTAAAAAAGGAAATTTGGATTTTCTCAGACCTTGTCCGCCGTGTTGTCGATCGTGAGTCCTGAGATGCTGATGGTCCTCTGGTGTCTGGTTGGTTGAATTTCGATTAAAGTTGTCCTATAGTTTCTCCATGGAGTTCAGAAGGCTGGCTGGTTGTTCGAATCTATTCCCTTCTATCGCTCTCGCTGACGCTGTTTTAATACGTTGGCATTGTAACACTTAAACTTCTTCAAACTATTTTTTAAAAGAGACGTTCGGGCATAGTCACCCCTTACACTTGTTCAACTAATTTTTCATGAGAGCCCTGTCGGGCATAATCACCCCTAGCAACTGTTTCCACCAATTTTTTAAGAGAGAGCCCCGTCGGGCATAATCACCCCTAGCAACTGTTTCCACCAATTTTTTAAGAGAGACCTCTATGAGATTTGTGCGGCTCTTTTTATAGCCAAAAACTATCGTATATCGATACCAATTTTTTTCCCTCACTGTACCGATACGATATTTCCATTTATGATGTATTTCTATGCAATTTCTTGATTATTTTTGGTGTAGGTGGTTCTGTTATTTATTATTAATTTATTTGTTATGTTTACTGTTTTTAAATTGTCCTTTTTAATCACTTTGTTCTAATTAATCCTTTAATTTATTTTTGCTGTAAGTTGGTATCTTAACTCCGCCTCTAACTACGTCACTTATCCTTGAACATTTAAACCCTGCAACTTGCAACTGGCTGATGAAAAAATCTTCATTGTTTTCCTTTTAATTGTCTATAACACTTTTCCTAACAGTTTTTGCGTTTTTTCGTAACCGGTGTATTGTAGCTCTCGACCGCGGCAATTTCCCGCACTTCGAATGACATTTCTCGGACTATTCATTCGCCTTCAATAGCTTACGTAAGAATTTGCGTAATTTACAGTTTTTAATTCTTACACCTTTAAAGTTTTTTCTTTCAAACTTTGTAACTTTGTTTATTTCGTAATTTAAACGCACTAGCCGTGATAACACAATTCTACGACTTCTGGTAGTGATGTAATCCCGTGCATATTTTCACACCTTTGGGTTTGGGGTTTATTTATTAACTGATTTTCCTGAAATTTACACAATCTTTAGATATTAGGTTTTAAACTCTTTTTGCAAAATTTCCACTTCTTATCTTTTTTCCTTTTCATAATATAGCGTAAAAACCATAACTCTTTTGTTTTACTCAAATTTATATTTTTAATCATTAATTATAGTATAACTTTATTTATTTAATTACTTCTATACAATCCTTTTTTCAAAATTTATTTTTATTTACTTTTATTAGCTTTTATACTTAACCTTTTCTGCTAACTTTTTAAATATAGATTTTTTTCAAATTTTATCAAGAATACTTTTAACTTAAAATTACATCTTATTTTCAAAAATATCAAGGTTTATTAATTTTTATTAATTTTGAAAAATTTTAAATTCTTCATTTAAATATGCCGTAACGTCTGTTAGTTAATATGAAATAACAGTACTAGATATGTATTGCATACGACTTGTATTACAACTACATATCCTTATACATTATTATTTCACATTTTCAAAATTCATAAAAAATGATTTTTCAATTCAAAATCCGCCGACATAGGAATTTACCGTTAGAACAAGTCGGTAAGATTTGACCTTGGACCATTTCATAGTTCAATCTCACCGACCGGCTATAAGCAGTAAAAAGTTCTACAAAACATCCAAACCTTGCATTGGGATTATTTTTTGATATTTTTCTTTTTTGACCAAAATATAACCCCATACAACGAATTTCCGTTGTAGCTCCCTCCTTATGTCAGCCACGTTGAAATATCTCAATATTTCATGAGTTATGACATAACATACGATACCCCATATTTAAACTCCCACAATCTTCAAAATTAATCTCACCTTGATCCTTGTCCTGCCTTTTCTGCTCCTAGATTTCTAACATAATACATGATACATCTTTATATTATACATTAATTCATGACATTTTATTTATAATATTAATTGATTGTTTATAATTGTTTTTAATTGTTTTTCTTATAATTATTCAGTTCACTTCACTTTTTGACACTATATTGGGACCTAACACTTTCCTGAGATAACTCGACATTATATAATCTCCATACCTTAACTTCTGGCTAATTTCGATTAATAACAAAGTTACCCCAGTCAAAACGTTTTAATTCTAATTTTAATTTTAACTAATTTACTGTTTTCCCTTAGTCAACTTACCCCTTTATTTTTTACTTATTTATTATTATTAAAAATTTTTTATTATTTTTTTTTTTTTTAAATTATTTACTTTTTCTAAAAAAAAATTTTAGGTTTTTTCGTCTGAACTCGCTGAATCCAATGATGTAACCCTTAATCTGGTCCTGATTTTAATTACAACTTTTCTCTGTTGTGATTTAGTATAATTGTCGACATTCCATTCCCTTTGTATTCTTGCGACCTTGTTCCGTTAGCCGACTGACAGTAGACATCCTAAGTCAATATTGTCTTCCTTGACCTAGTCAACACAACCTTGCTTCCGTTACTCATTGAATCTAAATATTATGTTTTTAATCTGCTTACGGTTTCATTCATTAGGGCTGGTTTCCCGTTCTGACATCAAACCTGTTTTTAGTATGCCTCTGGATACTTAATTTAGTCTTGCAGCATGTTAAATCCATTAACCTATTATTTTTATTTATTATTCAGCTTGATTATACTATATCTTGGATTTTCTTATAACTATTAGTCATTTTCCTTTTAAACGTTGTATGCTTATATTTCTTTTTACAATTATACAGGGTTTTCATAATTCATGTCCTATCCTAAACACCTGTTTATTTTTACTTTATTTTTAAATTTTATGCTCCATAGTAGATTCGTAAATCCTTTATATCATCTTTCCCTTTAATTTTATTATTGTTTATATTTTTTACAATGAAAGTCTTACTACCTACTTTATTTACTATTTCAAATGGACCAGTATTTTAGAATTTCTATTATTTTTCTAAATAAATCCTTACAGCTAAACATATTTTTCATCATGTAATATAATTTGTTCCTTCCCAGGTGTCCATAAGCTTTATGTATCTCCATTATTAATTCCGTCTCTATTTCTGATGGTATCACTAATTTCCATCGGTTTCTTCCATATTTATATAACAATCCATTTTTAACTCTGTAACTTCTATTATAATTATTTATATTACGTTTAATATTACTGCATTCTAAATTTTCGTCATGTTTAAGTGCAAAGTTTTGTATTTAATATTGTAATTTAACTTTTCTCCTGGCAAAATAACGTTTTCTTCGGTTTCATGGTAAGGCCGCCATCTTGAAACTTCTGAAATATTTCTTCCCTTACTTGCTTGTTATAATTTAATGGAATTGGATAGTTCCTATTTACAATCGTTTTATCAGATCTTAACTTAAGCTCATGTTCCTATTTATTAGACAACCCTGGAATTTCAAAAAAAAATACTTTGGTATTTATTTATTAAATTTTGTAATTGTATTTCCTCTTGCGCTGTAAGAATAGTGTTATGTGAATAGTCGACTGAAACATTTCTTACTTACCACCCTTTGTTAGGGTTCGGTTGTTTGTTATCGCTCGACCGTCTACTCTGGACTCTAACCACTTTCTCTTTTCCTAACGGTATGAGCTGAATACCGTCTTAAATTTGTCTTCAGTTTCACGTGTGTTCTGTGATAATTCGGACTAAATTTAACACTATAATTTTGCTTGTTTTTATGCGAAGTACTCTTATTACTATTATTCAAATTACTTTTATTGTTTCTTCCTTTGTTTAATTTAATTTTACTACGCGATTTATTATTACTTATTGAATTTTTTACTTGTATGTGGAAATCTTCTTTGTGACGTAGATTTTCTTGTCTGTCCGTCGTGGTGTGTCGTCTTCGGGTTTCGTCAACATCGGTTGTGTCTTCTTCCTTAGAAATAGATAATTCTGGATTACAATTATCTGTTTCGTTTATTTTAGTGGATAGTGTTTTTAGTGATTTTGTGTTACAAGTGTGGTTTTTGGATCTAGTTTTATTTTCACGCGCGTCGATAGACATTCCAGGCAGTACCTTTATCCTACTCTGCATGTCCTTATTATTATATTTTTTATTTAATTGCTTATTCGTCGATTTATTTTTATTTAATTCCATATTCGTCGATTTATATTTATTTAATTTATTTTTCTTTTCTTCCTCCGATAAGTATCCCATTCCCTTGAATATCTTATCCCCTTCTTTATTAACTAAGACCCTGACCGACTCCTGCATACACTGTTCGGGATTGTCACGTTCTGGTAGTCTCATCCGGTTTTCTATCCACATTTTATCTCTCTCCCTCCCTCTTATCAAAGTTTGTTGATTTTTATTATTAACCAACACTTTGTTATTTGCTGTATTTTTTAATATGCCTTCGGGTTGAATCCTTTTGTTCACATTTATCCCCTTAACATTATTTTTAAAATATACTGAATCCTTTTTAAAATTTTTTTCTTTTAATTGACTTTTTGTTTCTTCTTATTTTTCATAATATATTACTACTTCCTCCTTTTCCACATACAGTTTTATATATCGCTCTTCCATATTAATTTTAGCTTTTAATTCGTACAATACATCACATCCTATTATTATTCTGGACCTTAAATTTTTTACAATTAATAATTTTAATTCTATTTCCACTTCTTTTATTTTAATTGATATCATAATCTGTTTATTTATTTTATATGGTTTACTTTTAACTGCAGTTACGATTTCCACCCCAGTTACTGGGAGTTCCAAAATTTCAAGCCCTTCTTTCTTTAACATTAAATATAATTCTTCACTAATTAGTGAAATTTCGGCTCCTGTATCTATTTCTACCATAACTACATTGTTTCCTAGATTTACGGGTATTTTAGGAGTTTCCTCAATCGGTTTTTCTTTTAAGAAATATTTTTTATCTTTTTCTAATAAATCCCCTCGTAAATCTAAACGCAATCCTCCGACACACAGTTTAGATGTTTCCTGCGGACTCGGGATTAGTTTTTCCTCTACAATTTGTTTTGTAGAGACCGAAGCGCCCCTATCTCGCACTCCGTAGTGGAAGCCGCCTTTCTCTTTCGTTATTTTCGAATTAAAATTAGAGTTCGTGGGTTGTTTGTAAACTGGTGGTTCAACATTATGACACAGATTGTCTCCTGACGTTACATAACTCGATTGTTTACTTTTATTTTCTGGTTGATTCTCCCTAGAATCACATCTATTTTTAATTTTTGACTCGAATGTTAACGATTGACTTTTATTATTTTGTTTACTCCCCCCTAAACTATTAGTAGAGTCGTAAACGCGATAATTTGGTTTCTTGCTTCCTCCTATTTTATTATTTTTATTATAATGAACGGTTTGTTTATTTTCTAAATTTTCTTTATTAATTTTTTCATTGTTTGTTAAATTCCTACTTTGTTTATTATTTATTATTTTATCCGCAGCCTTAGTGTAATCCGATGGTCTATTAGGTGTCAAAAAGGCCTCTTTTATCCATTTAAATTCCTAGGCGAGTTAGGATGGTTTTTTGATGGACCAGGTTTCGAAAGGTTTGGAGGTCGAGGTTTATTTTGGGTGTCACCATAGGATCTCTGGTTAGGGTTATTAGGAAAGGTTTTGGTTTGCCTATTATCCCTCTCCGGATTGGAATTCCAGTTTCCCCTACGCGATTCCTCCATCGTATCGACACTAGTTAAAAACGTAAGTGCTTCTTGAATATTTTCCATGGGTTTCCCCATACTAGTCATTCTAATATTCTCCCTAAAATGCTGCATGATCGTGAAAATTAAATATTTTTCCGGGATAGGTGGTTCTAAATCACTGGCTTTATTTATCAGTAAACAAAAATATTCGGCTTTGGTCATACTTCCGTTTTCAAAAAATTTCCCATATTCAATTTTATTTCGAACAATTTTTTGAGATTGCAAGTTCCAATAGTGATCTATAAACAGTTTCTTAAAATCACTATAACCCATATCCGCGGTTTTCACTACATTCCACCATAACTCAGCATTTGATCTTAAATGTCGTTCCACAACCTTTAACTCTTCCTTATCTTCCATTCCCACTTGAATTTCTTCTAACAAATTTTCTATCTGCCTAATAAACTGCATGGGCCTTTCCTTAGGATTACCCCAAAACTCAACTTTTACATTTTCATTATCTATTCTATTTATTATTATATTTCTGCTACTAATTCCCCCTAAATTTATTTCCCCTACTTTTTTATCAATAACTCTAACTTTATTTTCCAACAATTTATTATCTTTTTCCAATTTATCTACCTTAGAATTTACTACTTTACTATTCTCCGCTAATGATTCAATTTTACTATTAACTTCTCTAAACTCCCCCTCCACTTCAGCTTTAAAAACCTCTTGTTGAGCCGCATTATTAGCTACTTCTAATTCTATTCCCTGAACTCTCCCTTCTATTTTATTCCAGAGTGCCCTTCTTTCTTCTCTTTCCTGTTGTCTTTCTCTGCTCTCCTTCTCCCTTTCTCTGCTCTCCTTCTCCCTCCATTCCTTATCTCTCTTGTCCCTTATTTCATTTTCCTTTTCTCTTAACGCCCTTTCTTCTTTATCTCTCTTATCCCTCATTTCATTTTCCTTTTCTCTTAACGCCCTTTCTTCTAGCCTTTCTTTTTCTCTTAACGCCCTTTCCTCTTGTTTCTCTTTTTCTCTTAACGCCCTTTCATCTTTTTCTCTCTTTTCCAAGTAGGCCATTAACGATTTAGTTTCTTGAGACTTTTCCGCCATTTTGTTTTTTATTTATTTTATTTAATCTTAAGAAATTTATTAATTTTTTTTTTTTTTTCTGATTCTATCTTTATTTAATTTGTTTATTTTAATCTTTCTATTTTTTATACCCGAATTTAATTATTTTTATTATTATTTTTTATTTATTTCACTCCCTCCCAAATTATACAACCAACACAGATCACCAGAATTTAAGGTATGTAGTATACTTATAAACTATACATCTTATACTAAGCATACACATGTAGGTAAAATATACTGTATCCGTATTCTTTGAAGCCTAGCCTAATTTTCCCAAACAGCAGCTACACTATACAATGCAAACAACCAGTCCGTATTACTTGTCAATAGCACGTACTAATCGCTTACCCTGTACTTTTTATAACTACTAATTTAAAAACAATTATTCGGGCTTCACCGTATGGGCGCCATCTTCTATCTACAACGAAAAAACTCTATCTTTTTTAGAGTCAGACTAATTACGCCCCCTATCTTAATTAATACGTAACAGTCTCGAATCCTGAGATTTTTAGCCTACAGGATTCGTTCTCGCGTGACAAAAAGAATAAATTATCCAATCCACTGGAAGTTTTTGGCTTACTATCTTGCTGGCCTGGATTGAATAACTTCTTCGATAATTTGAGTTGCCCCAAATTACCGGTACCCCCCTTTTTATTTACGACTTCCAGAAACTGTATTTATGATTACCCTATTTCTCAGGGAGAACACGAATTTACTTTACTTTTGAATTTTAATCTCGCTGGTGTGTCCTTAGGAATACCTTTTTGATACAATATATTTTACCCTTTTTTATAATCACAAACCTGAAAATATAGCATATATATGTGTGACCAATTCTAAATAAAACACAGATTTAGAGGAAAAATGAAAAAAATTAATTCTTTTAATTAACTGAAATAAAACAACTGAAATAATAAACTTGACACAAGTCAACAAAATAAAATCAAACAATTTCTCTAATAAAACTAATGGATAATAACTAAATATTTCTCTTTTGAGCAGAAGGCAATTACTTATGAATTTCTTACAATTGATATATAGAAAACATAAATTTCTATTATTTCTGAATTTAAATTATTTCATTTATTAAATTTATTCATTGAAAAGATTTTTATTCACACATGATTTTGACATTTTATTTAATATATTCATTTAATTACACACAAAAAAAAAATTATCTCAGGAAAATCAGTGAGACTCTAAAATCGGGCCAATTTTGCCCTTTAAAAAAGGAAATTTGGATTTTCTCAGACCTTGTCCGCCGTGTTGTCGATCGTGAGTCCTGAGATGCTGATGGTCCTCTGGTGTCTGGTTGGTTGAATTTCGATTAAAGTTGTCCTATAGTTTCTCCATGGAGTTCAGAAGGCTGGCTGGTTGTTCGAATCTATTCCCTTCTATCGCTCTCGCTGACGCTGTTTTAATACGTTGGCATTGTAACACTTAAACTTCTTCAAACTATTTTTTAAAAGAGACGTTCGGGCATAGTCACCCCTTACACTTGTTCAACTAATTTTTCATGAGAGCCCTGTCGGGCATAATCACCCCTAGCAACTGTATCCACCAATTTTTTAAGAGAGAGCCCCGTCGGGCATAATCACCCCTAGCAACTGTTTCCACCAATTTTTTAAGAGAGACCTCTATGAGATTTGTGCGGCTCTTTTTATAGCCAAAAACTATCGTATATCGATACCAATTTTTTTCCCTCACTGTACCGATACGATATTTCCATTTATGATGTATTTCTATGCAATTTCTTGATTATTTTTGGTGTAGGTGGTTCTGTTATTTATTATTAATTTATTTGTTATGTTTACTGTTTTTAAATTGTCCTTTTTAATCACTTTGTTCTAATTAATCCTTTAATTTATTTTTGCTGTAAGTTGGTATCTTAACTCCGCCTCTAACTACGTCACTTATCCTTGAACATTTAAACCCTGCAACTTGCAACTGGCTGATGAAAAAATCTTCATTGTTTTCCTTTTAATTGTCTATAACACTTTTCCTAACAGTTTTTGCGTTTTTTCGTAACCGGTGTATTGTAGCTCTCGACCGCGGCAATTTCCCGCACTTCGAATGACATTTCTCGGACTATTCATTCGCCTTCAATAGCTTACGTAAGAATTTGCGTAATTTACAGTTTTTAATTCTTACACCTTTAAAGTTTTTTCTTTCAAACTTTGTAACTTTGTTTATTTCGTAATTTAAACGCACTAGCCGTGATAACACAATTCTACGACTTCTGGTAGTGATGTAATCCCGTGCATATTTTCACACCTTTGGGTTTGGGGTTTATTTATTAACTGATTTTCCTGAAATTTACACAATCTTTAGATATTAGGTTTTAAACTCTTTTTGCAAAATTTCCACTTCTTATCTTTTTTCCTTTTCATAATATAGCGTAAAAACCATAACTCTTTTGTTTTACTCAAATTTATATTTTTAATCATTAATTATAGTATAACTTTATTTATTTAATTACTTCTATACAATCCTTTTTTCAAAATTTATTTTTATTTACTTTTATTAGCTTTTATACTTAACCTTTTCTGCTAACTTTTTAAATATAGATTTTTTTCAAATTTTATCAAGAATACTTTTAACTTAAAATTACATCTTATTTTCAAAAATATCAAGGTTTATTAATTTTTATTAATTTTGAAAAATTTTAAATTCTTCATTTAAATATGCCGTAACGTCTGTTAGTTAATATGAAATAACAGTACTAGATATGTATTGCATACGACTTGTATTACAACTACATATCCTTATACATTATTATTTCACATTTTCAAAATTCATAAAAAATGATTTTTCAATTCAAAATCCGCCGACATAGGAATTTACCGTTAGAACAAGTCGGTAAGATTTGACCTTGGACCATTTCATAGTTCAATCTCACCGACCGGCTATAAGCAGTAAAAAGTTCTACAAAACATCCAAACCTTGCATTGGGATTATTTTTTGATATTTTTCTTTTTTGACCAAAATATAACCCCATACAACGAATTTCCGTTGTAATATATATATTTCAACTTTATATTCTGAGAACAGAAATAACGTATTCAACTCACCATGGTTAGTACGTTATTTCTTGTTTCCATCTACTTTACTAAAACGAGCGCAAAAGATTTTTATTTTAAATGGGAACGTTAGCTAATAACTAAATTAAAAAAATAAGTTTGTTTTACCATCGCGGTTTCTTTTGACTTCCTATAAAAAACTAACAAGAATCCCACATTTAAGAACAAGATTGAACTAAATATATTTTTTTTTATACATTAAGACAAGTAGTTTATTTTTTCTGCATTAATAATGTAAAAAGCATTAAACATACAAGATGCTATTGAATAGAGGCAGAAATAATAATGTAAAAGTAGGTATAACAAAAGGATTGTACTGAAATAGAATACGTTTCAGGTAGACGGAAATGAGACAGGGTGACCGAGTTGACGATGACAACCAGTTAACAATATAAGTTCAATACCAACTACTTCATTGGTTTCTGCTTTGCTCTTGGATAAGATTAATTTTTAACGTCCGACATATTTCCTTTCATCCCACTTTTCCCTCTAGATTTAAAATGTTGACTTGGATGAGATTAGGCGACCGAGTTTTAACCTCCAACACTACTCTAAACATAATAAAAATGAGAATTTTTTTTTATATATTATGTTTGTGTGTTATATTTTTATACAAAAAATATGTTTGTGTTGATTTTTTATTATTCTGTCCACGAAACACTTTTTTATATTTATTTAGTACTCGTTAGCAATGAAAAGTGATTTCCTTATACTCTTTTAACGGAAGCCATAAACGCAATTATCTAAATAATAACTCAAATAATGGAATAGGGTAGCTCTCTGATAACAGACAAGTTGTAAATTCGTCAAATTAAGACCCATTAAAATGTTTGTCTGTAAAAACACGTAATTTTAATTTATATTATTTGTATACATGCCTCATTAAGGGATTGAACCCTGGAACCTCTAATCACTAAATTTACTTGATGATAGATTTTCTAACTTTTGTTTTCGATATTGTTTGTCTTGAAATTCACCATCATGTAGATTCATCCACCCTCAGACTTTAAGTGTTTGTCATAATCAAAGCTCACAGTTCCTTTGAAAATGTTAAAGATATCAAAACAAATTTGTGTGTGAATCAAGCTTTATTTGATGTCAGAATTTTTAATAACGAATAATCTAGATTTACAAATTTTAAATATGTATTAAACTTGATTAAAATAACAAGAAACACTTTCCTTCAACTTTACTATTTCATTTATACGCAATTAAAATAATTTAAATTTTTAAAATGTTTTAATATATAATGTTAAAGAAAACTGTTAACTTATTTCGAATGTAATAAGGAGGACACAAGCAGCGTTTGATAAAATAACAACATTTTAAATTGTTTAGCGTTGACTATGGCTAGTGAATTAGGTTTGCTTATTCACACAATGTTTCTAATCTGATTAAAACAAATTCTCTTTTTGCTTACAAAACATACGCCAGTACACATCCAACTCGTTTAAAACAACTTTAGTTTGAAATAATAATGATTTACCTTATGTATATACTTCCACGTGACATCCTTCTTGGTAATACAACGAACTCGTTTCAGAACATCTGCTCCATCTTCAGAGTTTTTTCACTCGCTCTAGGTCGGAAATACAATAAATAAATAAAATTCAATAAAACACATTTCACAGACGACACATAACACAGCGCGGCATATAGGTATTTTATATTTAATAGATATTACTTTTGGTAAAATATTTCCATATTCACATGATATGGCGGTTTTCATTTTCTAATGTTTTAGTGGTCGTGTAATATTCTATTCCTTTTTATATACAGTTTTTAAAATTGAACATTATTTTTACCTGTCATCTTATCACAGCTTTAAATTATTATTACCCTTTTCACAGGATTTTTACTTTACGTTCACAAATTGCATATAAAAACCAGTAAATGATTTCCAACCTAGTAATATATAAATTGACACAGAGAGTTGAACAAGTCGAAAATTGCCGAATTAAAATAAATTTATTTCTTGCATCGTGAAACTGCTTCCTAAGAAATTTTAATAAATCTCGTTGTCCAAACCTATGTAATGTATTTTATTTCGTTGCTGATATATAATTATGTGTTTCGTAATATTTCATATTCGATATATCTCCAGATAATATTAGAAAAGAACTAGTACTTATTGATTTTTAAAAATAATGTAACCATCGTCATGTATATAAACTTCATTTATATAATGTCTGTTCTCATGTATTTTACGTATATTTAAAATTATACGTAGTGGGAAATTAATGCTTTTCTTTCATAAATGACGTAATATTAATATGCTATCAACTAAAAAAATAAATTGTTTTAAAAAAACCAACAAATATATATTATGTTTGTTACAATTGATGTTTGTTTTAACCAATATTTCTACATATTCATAAATCTGGAACATCCTATACAATTGTTTTTATCAGATTCTTAGTTGATATAAAATATTTGATTTAACACGATAAAAGTAGAAACAAATTTAGTAAAAATTAAAAATATGTCAACAAATAATTATATATTAAATTATTGTTCTATCATTTTTGTTATTCTAATTGTTTATGATTGCCTCAGGTTTATTTCATCAAGCACATTTAACAGATATTGAAATAGGTCTTAAAACATGACGCCAGGGATAATTTTTGTTTATATATATGGTGCGTACCTGTTTACAAACTTATGTTGCATATCTGTATTGTAGGTTCAAAAGTAGTTATCGTCCGTGCTTATCGAAAGATAAAATTATCAAATATTCAAAAACGGTGTTTCCATAAAATAATGTTGCAGTTTAACTGTCCATAAAACTGTTTTGAGATAAATAAAAAATTCATATTGGTACCACTGCATCAGGTAGCACAAAGAGTTTAGTTTACAATCGTTAAACACTTGTATTGATTGTAGTGCTAATTGCTAACTTTATTTGAAAAGGAAAGTGATTCACTAAAAGTAAACGTTTGGTTTAGTCTGTTCAAAGAACAAGTGATGGTGCCATTATTGCTCGCTGAACGAAATATCAATGGAAATGTTTACATTGACCTGTTGGAGAACTATTGTATTCATCGAGTTGACGAAATGGAATATGTAAATAGTCTTTATTTTCAGCAAGACGAAGAGCCTTCACATTACAAAACCATTGCTCGAGATGCCTTAAATGTAAATTTCCCAAACAAGTAGATTAGGAGAGCTGGCCTCTATTGACTCCGTGTGGTTTTATTTAGGAACATGTCAAAAACACAGTTCATTCGCAAACAATTAAAATTGGGCTCATATGAAAGAATAAATAAAACATGCAATAGACTCTGTAACAAGATAAATGTTGTACAACGTACGGGCAGAAATATACCTTCATCTGGATGCCTGTAGAGCAACAAATGGTGGCCACATTGAAGTTATAAATAAAAATCTTTTTAAAGTCAGGATTTCAAAAATATAAACGGTTTAGTTGAAACTTTTCTCGTTTTATTGTTATATAATAATTAAACCACACAATTATTAAATGAAAACCCTGTATTTTACTGAACCAATCAGGTGTAATTCCTGCGCGTATTGGGATCTATGGACAAACTCTTCGCATGATAAAGGTTGTAAACAAAAACAATTCCTCCAATATTAAATATGACGAAGTATGAACATTATCCTATAATTGCTTATCTCTATTCAACTACATATTTCCATTTCACTTTATAATAATTAATAGCATTCAATAAATTAGGGAAATTACATACGGATGAATCCAAAAAAATATGACTATATAACTCTCCCTTTAAAGTATGCCCATATAACTCTCATTTTCAATTATTGTTGAAGAAACATATTTCCGGGAAAATACTTTACTCGCCTTAAACAAAAATGATAACTCACGACTTACAGGATATTTCTAACACTCTTTCAGACACAATATTTGACAGACGTGTTGTTGGTGTTGCTACGAATTAAAGTTATGACATGAAGATGACACTTCAATAAGGCACATTGTTGTTATATTTGTGAGAGTAAATTATTTCATATACCATATCTAAACCCAGTTACGCAATTAGTGTTACATTACTAAGTAATTTTTTTGAGAGGAGAGAAGAGAGCCTTTGGCTGTGGTTATAATTTTGTAAAATTATAAAATGTCAAAATGCTGATACGTACACAGACTTACCACTTTAATTTTTTTCCAAACTATATCTGTGACTTAAAATAAGATATATAGTACAGTATAGGTCAATTTATTTTCACAAAATACACAAATATTCATTTTTGAACTTACTTATAAAAAATGGCAATCCCCCCTTATCTTTGTTCGCCAGTATGTAACCTGCATATATTAAGTGAATTATTTATTGTTTGATATAAATGCAGGGACTAGTTTATATAAAAACATTTCTTCTATACCACAACTCGTTGTAAACCCTTATAAAGCGCAATAGATGTGACCGCTGTAAGTATATAAGTTACAAGAAATTTTTTAAATGATATCACCACCCAATATGGCAGACAGTTCTAATTTATATTATAATATCTACTATTTTTTATGTTTTTGTAATAACTACTCTAAATATTGTTTTTATAATTCTTCCGGATTATTTAGTTGTAATATATCAAATTCCACTTGAAAATTATTAAGGGTTTCCGAGTCATACTTCATTTTTCCGAGTTCATTATTTTGAGTTCAATTCATTAATTGTCTTCAACCGTTCCTTCAGTCGTTTCTTTTTCCGTAAATTAAAACATTTACTGATTTCTCATTACGTTAGTGGTCTGTTTTGTTGAGATAATCATTAGAGTCGGTAGACATAATAATTGTTTTCTTGAATTTGCGTTTTTTTTTTTGCGGCAGTGGTTGATAACATTTTTCGAAGTAAGGATTTTTATTTTGTTGAACTGGTTGTTTCGATTTATATAATTTATTTTGATTATATTTCTGTATTTGTTATTGGCCTGCAACAAGTTTGTTATTCTGGAATTGTTTATAATTTTAAAATTATAAATCCTTAGTTAATATATATGTATATAATGCTTCTCAAAAATCACTGGGGTTTGTCGATCGTATCAAATAGCGTAAGGTTTCTTGTAAAAATCATAAATCTAATTTCTGTACGTATGTAAAAAAACACATCACTAGCGACGGGTTTATTATTTTAAAAGAAAAATAATTCCAAATTTAATGATTTCTTAATTTTTACTAGAATGTGAACATATATTCGGTTTCAAATCTGCCATTTCCAAATTTAGCATAGAACAATCACTTTTATCAAAATAACTATTTAATAAAGTCTTCTTCACATCTATCCACGAATATGTATGAGAGCTTAGAACTACGTCTGGAGCTTGCTCTTAAAGTTTAACCAAAATTTTTGATTATAAATATTCGTTTAGTAAACCCTCTGGAATCTGCTTTACATGGAATTTCGAAACAATTTTGTTACAAATTGATATGAAGTGACTCAATATCGTGGGTTCGCCATTATATTCGGCAATCATACCTAAATATACCCGTTTTAAAGTTGGAGTTGTCATTTCTTAATCATTAAAAACAAGATTTCTTATTGTAGAGCGTTTCACTAATTTTCTACCATGTAGTCTATTACTACAACTTTGGGATCACAAATTTCTTTAAATATTAGTAAATATTGTTAAAACTATAAATACGTTTCTTGTAAAGTAAATTTAAAATTTATAATTTGTTATTTAAATTGACGTATGATTGTTATTTGATAAAACTTGACCATAATATATGTAAGCTATCTATCGATGTATAAGTTATTACGATATAGCTCAAATTAAAATCATGTTATACCATTATATATTGTAAATGGTATAAATTAATTACTAAAAGAGTTTATTACTCATTTTATGGGCAAAACAATTTGTTTATTTATTTATTTTTGAATATTGTTACAGTTAGTAGAACATAAATCCTGAACATAACCTTTGATTTGAACACACATTAATGATCAGATCTTTACAACAACAATAATTATTCTATTGAGAACCAAAATTGATTTCATGATGTAGATTTTAAATATATACAAAAATAACTATATATCTTAATCAACTTACGAAATTTTTAAATAACCAATTGAATTTTTGATAATCTTTGAATAATAAATAATTATATTATGCAATAATAATTAACTTTAATTCGGTATACGTGAGTTAGAAATAGTGATATTAACGGAACTTACAAATTATATACAGTACTTGTAATATATATGATTATTCATGACAATAGGATATTTATTTTCCAAAGTCAATATTTTATTCAACAACTAGGGTTTTAAATGATTATTTGAGAGTTAAGTTGTTATTAGTAGATTTAATTCATGACTAAATAATATAAATTAACTACATTTTGTTCATTAATAGAAACAGTTTCACAGGAAGTAACACAATGATCAGTAAGCATACAGGAATCATATATTTAGAATGTAGGACTCGATCTGTGGGAAAGGATATCCAATGGATTTGCTGCATTATTAATGTGAAATCCGATATAGTTAAAATAAGAAACAATACCTACTAAATATGTGGTTTGTATAAAGAATTTAACATTACTCCTAATTTATGCTTTACCTTTATACAATTTGAAGTGATTAAACCATATTCTAAAATAATACTTTATATACATGGTAATTTATATATATATATATATATATATATATGTATATATATATATATATGTGTATATGGAAACGGCTAAATAATAAATAAAACAACATTATTTTTTTTTAGTATAACCACAAATTTAATGAAAATGGCCAACCATGCTTTTGCCAGTTACAGTATTGCCAATGTATATATTCCTTGACAATGATGTAACTACCAAAACCATGATCGGCAGATTTCATTAAATTTGCAGTTATAATAAAACTAAACATGTTTTATTTATAAAATGGAATACCACTAAGTAACTACTGTCGTTAACATAAATAGATTAATGGAATCGACTTTATATTGCATAACGAAGAGGTACTTGGAGGCTGATACCAAAGTGGACGTGTACCAATATTTTATAGAGTTATATACAGGTTGTTGAAATAGGTGTGACCTCTTTTAAATTAGATAAATACATAAGTAACAATGATAATCTAGTATATTAACCCACAAAATGTTTGTGTTAAAACTAGTGGTGTTACCAAATTATTCAAAGCGGTCGCCATATTTACCATTAAGCTTTTGGATTTAAATTTTCTTATAGGAAACGTAACTTTTTATAAGTACAGATATTGGATGAAACACATAGTTTTATTACTTTTTAGTCTTAGGTGTTGTTTTATATATAGAACCGTATAGAAGTTATAACAGTTGAGAAAATACGAGGTTTTAGAAGTTTTCAGAGGTTAATTTTCCTTACCTAAAACATATGAACGGAATTTAAAACTGAACAAGAATAGACTATAATGTATAATAAATAAAAGTTTTAAAATGAATAGTTATATTACGCCTACTTATATATATATATATATATATATATATATATATATATATATATATATATATATATATATATATATATATATATATATATATACCTCGTCAAGATTGTTATAAAATCATTTAAAACGTTAGTACATATTTGACACACATTTATTACACTAACACATTTACACTTAATTTCTTTTAAAAACACTTGTTTAGTTTATACGGAAATAACTTTACATAATCGACAGTATCCGGCTGTGATTAAAACTTTACTGACCTGGTTTTTTGTCAATCGCCCTTTGCCAATAATCCCCAATTATAAAAACCAAATACAACAATATAATCAACTTTTGCAGAACAGAAGGTAAATATATGGACGTACAAGAACAATATGAAATCTACGACCACGGAAAGAATGCATTGACAGATATACTAAATGATAAACAAAATTTCCAGTCGAATGTATTATTCGATCTCCTATCGAAATTAGAAGCGAAGGGCGATTGACGAAAAACCGGGTCTGTACAGTTTTAATCACAGCCGGATACGGTCGATTATGTAAAGTTATTTCCGTGTAAACTAAACAAGTGTTTTTAAAAGAAATTAAATGTAAATGTGTTAGTGTAATAAATGTGTGTCAAATATGTACTAACTTTTTAAATGATTTTATAACAATCTTGACGAGGTATATATATATATATATATATATATATATATATATATATATATATATATATATATATATATATATATATATATATATAGGTAGGCGTAATATAACTATTTATTTTATCTTGTTGACAAGATATATTATATAATCCCTCAGTGAACAGTTGACCACCACGTTAGAAAGATGTAGCTATATTATCTAAACTATCTAACCTTTATTTTATATTATTATCGACTTGTACTGTAGTACCAAACTTTTATGTTTATTTATTTTTGTAAAATGTGTATCAGTGTGTTGTGTAAATATGTTGATTCATCTGATGATGGTATATGTTATACCGAAACAGCTGTAATGAAATATTAATGAATAAATACTGAACACAAGATTGCTATGACGTAAGTAATTTAGTAAAAACTTATTTTAAAGCATTCATAAGGCAATATGGAATTTATAAATAATAATATCCTGTTATACTACAAAATAGGCTGAGTACCAACATATAATTGATTAAATATGTGATTTTTATGATCACAACTAAGAGGTGATAAATTACATTGCTGAAGAGCCTAAATCGTGAACGAAAATGTCGCAAACAATCATCGTGTCAGAATCAGTTAATACATTACACGTTACGTTTAATAACGCACAGTGATCCACTCGATTCACCAGTTCAATTTGTTCGATAAAACCCTGAAGCTCTTTTTTGAATCTGCTGGGCTATAGTTCACGAACACAGTGGCAATCGACAATGAATCTCATCTCCTCCAACAACTACCATTACATAACACTAACACTATTAAAATAAGAAAGGTGGATAATTGTTTATTTTTTCAAGTTTAACAAAGTTTAATTATATACAGATGAAGTTTCTCTGGCTTCATATAAATATTTTTCAATCTAATGACTAACCATGTAATAAATTACTATCACTATGGTTGATTTTTATAAATTGGACATACGATGGCATCCTAGTGGAAGTAGATGGCAAACACCATTAGCAATTATAGGGGCGCCATAGAGAAGGATAATTGGAAGGTCCGGAGAGTTTTAGAGAAGATCTGTTGAGAGAGAAGCGAAGTAGACAGGCAAAACAGAAATACGTAAGGAGAAATACTGACAAGTGACAGTAGGCGCGAATTGAAAGCGTTTGTGGAAACCTCCAATGGCAGATAACTTAATAAGTGAAGACATGACCACGTCCAATACTGTAAACAATAGCCTATAACAAACCATAAACTACAGAGGAATGAAGATTAAAAAAAAATAAAAAATATCGTGAAAACTGAAAGGCTACAATTCATAATAGTCTTTTTATTTTAATTTAATAAATTTGAAAATTTTATCATTTTTATAGGGTGACTCTGGATTGTGACTTATATAGAACTTGAAAGACATTTATATAACAATTGTAACAAATATAGGCAAAATTTTACCAAAATGGATCTAACAACTATAGGAACATTTCGACATGCAGAGAGACAGACCGACAGTCATGAACACCACAATCTTAAACTCAAAAAACTTCAAATTTAAAATTTCTTGAAAAAAAATTAAAAAAATATTTTGATCATGTCATTACTTTATATGGAACACAACAGTAATAATGTAGATGTAAATACGCAGTTAATATATATTATTTTATTTTGGTAGTATTAAAATAATCACATTTAAATTAGTTTATAAATATTAGTTTGTAAAATAAAATATTAAATACATTGTGATGGACACATATCTCCCGAAGACCAGGCTTAATGTTTCTGAGCTAACATAATTTTTTAAATCCCAACAGTTCAATAGTTATTTCTAAAAATATATGTTTGAGAAACAAGTAACATCACCAAAAGTGCACTATTAAAGAGAAATTCAAATTAGGAGAATGATGTGGTTTGTAAGTTGCAATATCAATTTTAATTCTCATTAAAAATATTTACATTTATGAGTTTAGATTTATCGTTAAATAATCATTTGTTTTTACAGTAAATTGCTAAATCTGTGTACAAATTTGAAGGATATAGTAGCATTATGTATAATGATAAAAAATATATTCAATAAGTTAATATGTTTGAAATCAATTTATGTATTATAAATATTTACTATTAAGTACGTGTGATTCCATATGCGTTAAATTTGTATTTCCTTCAAAGATCCTAAATTTATCAATTAGTTATCTATGTTTATAAAAAAAAACATTGATATACTACGTTTAATATTTAAACAATTATTATTGATTATTTAGTATTGATTATATCGTAGTGTTTCGGTTGATCTACGTTACTTAAGTATGAATTTTTGTTTACATATTAACAGATAAGAATGTGATTGCTCACTATGTGAATAATATTTTTTTTTTAAATAAATCTTATTATTTGAGCCTATTATGTATGCATTTAAAATAATGGAAAAAACCCCCCTCTCATCCTTATGAAATTTAGGAATGTAAGTCTCAGATATAGTTTCACAATTACGTTGTTGATGTGAAACTGTCTACTCACAAAGTTGAGTAATTCTATGCTGCGAGATAGTTTAATTGGATTTCCAATTGCCGCACAACTAACAGAGATGTGGTTTGGGAATTCGCCTCAAATTGAGATTACTGTCTTAAATTAGTCTCTCTTTGATTAGCAGTCATAACTAAGCCCCAGTTTAGGTAGAGGGTGATGTTAAGTAGATGATTCTGATTGGTGCTTAGATTATCTAATTATATAATTATCGCTAATATATTTATGCATCACCAAAGGACTTACTTTTTATATTACGTATTGTATTCTAGACGTAACAATTTGATAATAGTTAATGTGAATTTAAAATTTTTCTTCACTTTAGTAACGTATGGTTCATAATACACAAATACTGGTGAGACACTCAAGGACCATATTTTATTGATAATGCTACATAAACATCGTTTAAAAAACAATATAAACAAAATGGAGAAAATAGGGTTAAAACTACTTTGCCATTAAGGTTGGTTATGGTTATTTTTGGTGTCCAAAATAGACCCATGACTATCATATTAGTTATAGAAAAAAAATACATGTTTTGTTATTTTATTTAAAGTTAACGAAACCAGGTTAATTTCCAACTATTAAAGAACAGGACAATGAATACCAAAAATTTAAATTCAGAATAATTGAATTAAAGCTCTTGATATAATTTTTAAAAATTTTATTATTATTACCTTTTGTTATTCAAGTTGATTGTTGTCTTAGTAAAGAACAATATAATTATAATTAAAACTTAGTTATATAATTCTACAATGGGTCTAAAATATTTTAGTTTTTACGAGATGTAATATAGATGCCGCTAATATTGATAAAATTTGATGAATTATTTTGTTTTATGTAAAAACTATGGATGATACGGTATAAACCGTGTTTAATTAAATTGATAAAAGAAATGACTAGATAAACAAAATATAATATCTATTAAAATTGATATGTTAAAATCAAATAAGGAATAAACTATATTTCATCATAAATTAAAATATAAAAGATAAAATATAATAAAATCATACACATGTGAAATGTATACATTTTAAAACTACATATTACTATGTTTTACTTATAAAAATATTAGTACTTTGTTAATTTTCATAGAGCTAAAAAAATAATTCACTCTTTCTTCTTCTTCTTTATGAACTTTATTCAAATGTAAACAAGTCTCTTATTAAAGCTAAATCTAAATTTGTAGGTCATTTATTCAAATTCATCAAATTAGTTTTTAATGCATGCAGGACGTGTTGGGATAAAGTAGATGTCACAAAATATTAAATATATATATATATATATATATATATATATATATATATATATATATATATATATATATATATATATATATTGTACCCGTTATCGCAACACATTACACTATTCCAAAAGTCATTACTGATTTGGACAATGTTTTCTTCACTGATTTATTCAGATCTTACAAATATTTATTATTTATACGTATTTCATTTAAATTTTGTATACAAAGATTTTAAAATACCCCCTACAAAATAAAATATATATATATATATATATATATATATATATATATATATTGTGAGTTATTGAAAAGTCACTCACTTTTATGAAATGTTAGTTACTGTAAACTCAAAAGGTTTATTGGATCACTTTTTCAATTGATTATTTCTTCTTTAATACCATAGTTATTCAGTAAACATTAGTAAAGTTTTATAATAATGTGGCCTGTGTACTATGTATTGATTAAAATGCTAAAATTGTCACATGGTATAAAGTATCGCAATCTGTTTATTGTTTAAATGCAGGGGTAGTTGATAGAACAAAAGGATTTATTGAAACAATTCGTCACAAAAGGATGACAGAGAGAGAGAGAGAGAGAGAGAGAGAGAGAGAGAGAGAGAGAGAGAGAGAGAGAGAGAGAGAGAGAGAGAGAGAGAGAGAGAGAGAGAGAGAGAGAGAGAGAGAGAGAGAGAGAGAGAGAGAGAGAGAGAGAGAGAGAGAGAGAGAGAGAGAGAGAGAGAGAGAGAGAGAGAGAGAGAGAGAGAGAGAGATTAATTTGAGAATCGTTCCACTCATATGTCACCCTGCGGAAACATGAGTGGAAATGAGTTCTCTTTGGTTTAAAAAAATATATGACCATATGACAAAATGTGAGATTTGAACCATTTATAAACAGACTGAAAAGCTTCCGTCTTATTTTAATGATCAATTATTGTTCTTTACTACTACCGTTCTCACTAAAATGCTTTACATTTCTTTTCTATATTCTCTAATTTGTCGAGGCAGTTTGTTACCAGTAAACTCAGCATCTGGTGTGACGATTAGCCTTTTATTTAACAAACACTCAATAATAATTATTTTGATGAATATTGAAAGATAGCTTATTATATTAAGACGTAATTATTTTGTATGTGAATTGCATTTTCTTAGATATGACTATTTATAATTTATATTGTACATATAAAAATTTAATGTTAATTGATAGAATTCACTAATATTGTATTTAAGTAAAGATTACTGTTTACTTATATATACGTTTAAAAAATATTATTATTATTATTATTATTATTATATAACATACAAAATTATAATGTGGATTCAGCTAGAACCAATGTGAATGGTAATTCAAACTAGAGCTTGAATTCAGCAGACAATAGGATCATTTATTAATTAAAGCATGGACAAAATAATAAAACTGTTTTTGCATTTACCACTAATGACAGTCGTAATAAATAACTATACTAAATAAAAGAAGACACAATTGTTGACAATGAGCACTTATTTGTTCACCGACGTTTCAATGATTATTTCAATAATTGTGATTCAATACATTTGTCTATCGACGTTTCCACAAAGTTTTGCTCATATCAGGAGAATGGTAATTATGTTTCCATGTTAATAAAATATAAACACACATGTGGGACGTTGGTTATTGAATAAATGAAGTTATTATCTTAGTAGTTGTTATTCTATTGTTAGAAGAGCTGAGCATAATCATTATAAATGGCTATTCAGGTTTCAGATTGTAATTCTGCTTCTACATAAGCCAACATAGGCAACGCGAAAATTAAATAAATTGAACAATAGCGTATATCACAATTTCACTTTAAAAAGTGTTAATTTTATAATTTAGTTAATATTGAATCTATAATAAACATAATATATTAAAACTAGAGATTTTGTGATTATGTTGCGTTAGGAAGTGTTTTGGAAACGTGTCCTATTACGTTTAAATAAACCATTTCCTTTTGAAAATAGCTTCTAAAAGTAGAACTTCTTTATATGACATTTATTTTTCTAATGTTATTTATTCAAATGTTATTAACTTGTAGTGTAAGAGATTTAATTTATTGTCTTCTGATATCCACGATTTCTAAAACATCTCTTATAAAATCAGTAAATATATCATAATGATAGGCTAGTTATAGATATCCATTCCTAACTATTTATATATTCTTCCTATAAAATACATACATTCTAAAAGGTCAAAATTGTTTTCTATCTGTTATAAAATGGTGGAAGAAGACTTTGTTCATTACCTAGCTGTTTGTTCTATACTGAATAGGGATGAGGTAATATATTATATATAAGTAAGAAAAAATGAAACGTGAAGGAAACCATAAAGTATTTAAATGGCTATAATTAGTGTAAAAGTAATATTTATTGCAAATAGTTTAAAATAATAATTATAGACAAACGTTTATTAACCAGTTCAATGAATTATTAGGTAAACTGTAGAAGTGTATTTATGACTAAGCATTAGCTTTGTTTATCTTTTATTTCTGTATATAGACTATGTGCGAACTCTGAGGATCTGCCTATTTTGCTGAATATAATGGTATACAATTTGGAAATTGATATGACTATACATATTATAAAATATATTACGTTTATACTATGTTTTATACGAGAGCGCAAACGATTTTCTTCTTTTTAATTTTTGGAAAAATACCGAAAAAATGTCCAACTTCTCGGGTTCTCTATGACCACGGGAAGATAGGTAATATAGTATTTTATCACTAAACTAATTAAAATTTAATGATACGGGTGTCGAAAAACCTGAACTGTAACAATATAGTTATTGTATAAATAAAAAGGATACAATTTAACAAATAAATAAGAATGTATACATTTTGCTTCCATCTCTTATCTTAAAATTGGTCTACTAATACAATTCGTAACAGCACCGTACTGTAAATTTTAGAATCGTTCGGACCAGCAAAATATGTGACAATATGTTTCCAATTTTAATATAGTAGTTTTTTTGCATATAATTGAATAGTTTTTTTAATATGTAATTTTTTGATTTTTATTTTTTTTGGAATACAGAAACCAGGTACCGATGTCAAATTTGTATAAATAATACACTTTTACAAAATTTGTTAGTGACAATTTATTCTAAAATTTCTACCTAATTGAGCTGTAAAAACCTATGTACATTTTAAATCATTTTAATTGTTATAAAAGGTACACAAGCATTAAACAAAATATTACAATCATCCATACGGAAAACATTGAAAATGAATCAAAACTATTTAACACTAAGAATTTTATTTCTGTAAATTCTCAATCAAAAAGTGAAAATCTACTATGACTAAAATATTAAACATCAGTGTCTAAACTGGCTTTTCTTGGGCCATTAAAAGTCATCAGTGTATGTATTGTTAGACTAAAATCGAGCTTTTAATGTCAACGGTAAAAGATAATTAATTATGTTTATTTGAAGATTATTCCTGAATAAATATATTCAAACTTCACTAACATTTTAACGAAATTGGAAGAAATAATTTAGAGAAATTAAGTATTTTTTAAATCCTATAGGCTGATTTTATGGTATTCAACAACTCACAAATCGGCATCTTTGGGAGAAATTATGAACAAAATATGGTGTTTTTATTTTTTCGAAGCTATACTTGAACAACATTTTATGAAATTATTTGACGACGATTTCTAGAAAATTAAATTGTGTAATATTTCCCTATGAAAAATACCACCAAATATATAATTATCAAAAAATGAAGAAAAAAAATATAAAAATAAAATTAATAAATTAAAAAAAAAATCCAATATATTGCCATAATATGCCACTCATATTACGTCTTTTCAAAATTAAATGTATATTATTTTCACAAAACGTTAATAAACAAATAATTATTTTTCAATAAATTTTAGGTGATTTGTTCGATAGATGATGATGAGCTAAGCACATAACTGTTACAATGGCGTACTCAAAGCTCTTTTTGGCATACGTAATATCAGGTTAGTGAAATCAGACAAATAATAATCATTTACATAAAATTTAGATATACCTATATCAAACTTAAATCTCCCTACGGAACAAACTAAAATTGTAATGTTTTTAATCATCCGAATTACCCATTATTATTTTCAATCTCCAATCTAATATGTTTTGCAATCTCCAAACCAGAACTCAAAAGATGATAATTGTTTTTGAGAAAGGCACATATTAGGCAAATGCAACCATATTTTTTTCGAGGAAGATGAATAAATAATCCTACTAAATGAAATGTGATAGTGCGATTTCAATTAATGATCAAAAAATCAATTGGTAATTAACTCTGATAAGTATTGGTTGAGAAACAATGAATTTAAACCAGTTTAGCTCTAATTATTACTGAGTTTTATTTACCTTTTCTTTTTTAATTCCAATAAAGTAGAAAGTCTACCTTACCGTGAGTACATATTAATCTATAGCAAGAGATTATTTGTGTGCTCATAAACGAATACCTTATTTTTAAAATATATCTATCAAATGTATTGTCTATGTTACCTTTAAAGCCCTCACAATGTTTTCCCTCCACCCACCTCAAATAAAAAAATAGTGCTTTTGTTTGTTTCTTTCTAAACGGGTTCACCGTTTCAGTTTACAGACAACCCAAACTCCAAGTCTGTATCACATCGTGAATTATCCAAAGGTTGTGATAAATCAGTGTGACCGTCAGTGACTTTGAATATTCACAGTCTGGCTGACACCGTGATTAGTTTTAATGAGCTGATAGAAATGCTACATGAAAAATTTACATTTCAATTCATATGGAGCGAAGAAAAATCTGAAATGTAAAATTTTATTTATATATATACTTTTGTTGTGGGATCCAAACTATTCAAGCCATAAATTCAAGTTAAACCTGTGAATATTTAAAATGGTTAACTAAGGGAACTTTATTACATTTGTTCCCATACGCTCAAATACATAAGTCCGAGATACGTTCTGGACCCTCAACACCATAGACGTCTACTAAGGAGGTAAAGTTATTACTAATAGAAATTGTATTGGCTATGTAAATAATATTGTATTTGATATTTTTTAACCCTATTAATCTCGAAAAAGTTTTGATGATTATTATTATTATTTTAATGCCTCCTAGTCCAATAAATTCCAGTGGATAATTTTTAAACAAACGTCCTATTTTTTCAATGATTGGTCACTGTACCTCTTTTATTCAATTTTATTTATTACTTATTTAGTGGTACTGTAATTCTAATTTGTGCACTTCAGTTAACACTGCATAGTGTGCGCTATTTTCAGACGGATATTACGTTTTTATACAAAGTTCTAAATACACCTATACTTTACGTTGACTTGAGGACTATTTTTAAAAATTCCAGATGGATAGTAAGACACCTTTGGCTGTAACTACGGCACAAACACACATACAAAATAAGAAACATACAAACAATGAGTCAAACGATAATATTAAAAGAGGATATCATCCATCATAATGGTCAGTTGATACCATTATTATTATTTTTTCAAATCGTCAATATAAGTCAAATTATTGAGTTGCTATACAAAGAATAGATATTAAATTTTCTTGTGGCTTCATTGGAATGGAAATGATAAGCAGTTAATTGCAATTAAAATGACCACATGACTCATTATAATATATATGCATAATAATACTTGTCTTTCTATTTTGATAAAATGGAACTTTCGAAGTGATGTGTTAACTCATGGACTTATAAACGTAACTTTAAGAAAAATTTGAAGTTCCATCAACAGAAAATGGGGACCATGATGTAGCTCATTGAAAGAATGTATTATTTAAAACACTTTTCTTTAATTAAATAACACACGTACCGACCAAATAAATTAGCAATATGGAATACATATATATATTTTACATGATAAAACAAGTGAACTCAAATAAATAAATGAACTAAAAAAATCATCAGTGTTTAACCCTACGCTATATCATTGATTTCATTATAATTAACATAAATAAGTACTACAATTTTGATCACCCCGTAGAGAACTTAAAGATTAAAATCAAACACCCAATACCACAATTCAATTAAACAAGATTAATTTTTTTATGTATATTTCAGTAACATAATTACATCTTCAAAGTTTGAGTATTAAATAAACAAAAATTCTTTACATACAGTTATACAACTGAGATTCTTTTACTAGTACTTCCTGTGGTTAGTTAATCAATAGCAATTGTGCCAAGATATCAGCTTTCGTCAAACAATTTGGCAAGGGGATCACTCCATTTACAATTATTCAACTACATGGACAATATGTTCTAACAAAAATATAATTTTAACATAAATAACCTACATAAATTTCTAAATAAACAAACCTAATTGAAACTTATTCATAAAACAGAAGTAGTAATTTTTTATACTTATTAACCAAGAACTATTCTTAACCTATATGAATTAAATATAACTTTTAGAAAAATTTTAGTTTTAAATTATACTTTGTTTGAAAGAAAATAAGAATTTATCCATTGAATACTATAAAACAAAATAGGAATTGGTATTTAATACAATTAAAAATAAAATCATTTTAAATTTTAAATATAAATTTTATGTATATTTAGAAAATACAAACATATTTAATACTATTTCACTTATACCTCAATTAAATAAAATAAAATGGAATTAGGAATAGGCCGTTTATCTCTTTTTAATAGTTTGTCTTTTTTACATATAATAATAAAAATACTCTACTAACTATTTCATCAACAATGTCATTTGTCTTTATTTTTATGTAATTTAATACCTTTGAACTCTATGTTATGGTTAGTTTGAAGTATGTGCTCTGCTACACTAATTTTTCTGAATTTGATATAATATAATATGTGTAATGTGTTTTTAAACCTAGTTTTTTCTTATTTTTGTTTTCACTATACAAACTTGACACAACTATTACAGTTAATTTGATAAATTCGTGATTTTTCCAACATTGCTGTTGGGTCTTGTGTATTCCCTAATAGGTTTTTAATATAATTTTTGTTTTTATAAGTTATTTCAATTTAAATTCCTAAAAAATATTTATAGACCTTTCGTAATAAACTTTTTAAAATGTAAGATCATTTATTTTCCCCCCTTCATATCCGTAATAAGTCTAGTAGAATTTATTTGTAAATGTTTAAAAGTTTGTTTTTTATTAAAACTATCGATTATTTAATTTCCAAACCGTTTAACTTATAAATTTCCCTAAAGAATTCAATTATTTTTCGATTTTTTTTTTATTGGGTGAAATTTTGATAAGTATATTATTCATACAATTAAATACGGCTAACATATGTTGTGCACAACGATTTGAACTACTTAATATATATCAAGGTTCGTTAAGGTTTGATAATACTCGTATATCTATAACATAAGAAAACCTATAGCTATTTGTTTAAAAAGAATTTTTGTTATCTTAATCTCAAAAGAGGAACTGGTAGTGGTTATTGCTACACAAGAGTAGTTTCAGGACAACTTCCCATCATCAGGTATTTGTGAGAAATATAAAAGTTCAAACACACGTCATAAAACCACTAGTAAACTTATACATCCAAGTTTTATATTGCGGACGTATTTGTTCTGAACAAAGGCAGTTCATTTTAGAGACTGTCTAATTTTAGATGTTAAAATGTCAACTGTGGATTCATGTCTAGTACTGCTTAGGTTTGTCATTTATTTGTAAAGTTTCAGTTGATTTTATTTCTTAATCTTAATTCTTACGTAATGCGAGCTGCATAAAATATTTGTTTGCATTTACAGCTATTGTGGGGTCTCTAATAAACTGCTTGTATATTTAGTTTGCGTCCATAATTATTATGAGGTTACAATTTTAAATAATAACACGTTTCATGTTGCTTTTTTATAAATGAAACTCTATATTTTGCTTCTAACATTACTTATGACTTCAAATAATTACTATAAACTGAACAAATAAATGACAGTCCCAAGCAGAACTAAAGATGAATTCACATTTGACATATAACCTATAACTATATAATATCGGTCAAGTAAACTGTCTTTAGACAAAACCAACAAAGCCCTATCTAAAACGTGAAGTGTAAACTTACCAAAATTTTTTGTGTTGCAATGTTATGTATTGTGTGTTTTAATTTTTAATTTTCAAGAAACATTTAATGATAGTATTTTTTCCCGAAACAGTTTTTGTGTGACAATAATTAGGTAAGACTTACCAGTTCCACTTTTGTCGTCAAAAAAGTGAGTTTTGCAGATATTAAATTAGTGTATTGATATACAGGTTTTTCATAACGAGGGTGTAAGTATTTAACCGCTCTACAAAAATAGTTGTTATTTCTTGAATGATATCTTAAAATATTTTTTGTTTAATGTAAATCAAAGATGGAAATTTTTATCAATGGCCGCTCGAAATAAAAATTGTAAATTTAAATTTAATTCATTGCTAGAAAAATATAATGCTTATTCCAAATATTATTATTATTTAGTAAAATTTAATGAGTTACTACTCATTTATATAAAATATGGTAATAATGTTGTACATTTTATAATTTGATTTGCTAATAGTGTTTTCTTGAAATGGAACAGTGATACATTAACAATTTATCCTTTTCGTATGATATTTTTATTTTCTCTTGTCTTATTTCTAACCCAATTTGTTCATGTGACTCTTACACCGTTGCCTTAACTTAATTACAAGAGGAGAAACACTTTCCGAGATTGTTACAATAACCAGTAAATTGTAAAGTAGAGTTGGCTAGGCTTCTATGTATTGTGTCACCCATCCTTAAATGTCCGTCATTATAAATTAAATAAACTACTAAACTAATATTTGCACATGCAAATTAAAGTGCACTTTAGGTTTGTTCTTAATATACGTGCGACGAAACATAATTAATAATATTAAAAGTTTTCAATACTATTTTTAAAAGTTCTTTCTTTTTTATATAATTATTACTGCCATACAGAGAATGAAACAAAGATACACTTTATCTTTAATAAAGTAGAAATGAGTCGTTAGAGGGATTTGGTATTGATTTTACTGCAAACTTAAGTTTCATAGTTACATCTCTGCATCTGTAATTCGTACTTTGTGACGTTATTGCTGCGTATTAAAGGTTAATTATCACCTTTTTTAATATCGGTCTGATAATGTAGTCTTGGAGGAGATAAAATAATTAAAATTATATTAAAGTATTCTCAAATCCGTGCCGGCTAACTGAAGCGTCTGATATAATTTGAAATGGCGATATAAATATATCAAAATGTGTTGGGAACTTACTGTGTCGGCATATAAATTTCTTGTTTGAAATAGAAACCAAGATCTGTTCAAATCCCAACGAAACACTGGCATGGTGATAACTGTTAACTTGGGATAGCATCTTATAAAGGGATCAACTTGTCCGATCCATTGAAGAACCTAATTACGAAAGAGTTTTTAGTTTCCTTGAATGAGATCAAAGTCGAGCTCTTCGTAGAATTTAGAACAAATACGAGTATATTCAATTATTTCCTCTCTTCGCTCAAAGTATTATAAAAATATTTAGATGCAATCAAAATAATTGTGAAAGAATTGAAAACGGAATTTTAAGATGATAAAAATAAAAACAGAAAACTTGGGGAAAAAAAGTGGATCTACGTGTGACTGTAAATAAATTCGAGTTATGGTTGAGGAAACCGTACCCTGCCGGGGTTATAAAAAAATAAATGGTGTCCACCATACACCTAACGATAAAAGAGAAAATGTACATTGGTGAATAAGGAGAAAATGCCGTGTCGTGTCTTATAACAAAAAACGACAGGAGAGAGAGAGATATCTGTTCATAGGATCAACTTTATATTTCACAATCAACCGGTATTTATAAATTAACGAAAAAAATATTGCTTTTAAATCCAAAGAAATGCCTAATAATTTTTTTTTTTTAATCATAGTTGTGTTGCAAAGACTGTAAATTTTTCTTCTTGCAGAACATGGTCAAAACCATATGTGAATCGATTGAGAACTTAACATTATACAATTGAGACTAATAACGGTTGGGAGTGAGGTTGTGTGTAAATGGGGAGATTATCATTTCTTTATTTGTTGAGACATTAAACGTAAGAAATATTAATTTATTTGCGTTTGAAATACTAAAGAATCGCCCATTAATGTCACATTAATTTTTGTTTATTATTTTTATTTAAAAATCTTTGGTTTTTTATTAGGATTATTATTACTATTTGAATTATAAATGCGCTGATGTCTCTGTTCCTTTTTTTTTAATCCGTTCAGATTTTTCATTTATTATTTGTTTAAGTTTATTATTAGTTAATGAGAGATCTCATTTTCAAAATATTTGTAGTAAAATAATAACCACTATCTTTTAAAAATGATTCGGTTACATCTGAAATATTTAACACGTTTGAGAGGGTGTTTTTTTCCCCACATAAATTAGTAAAAACAGCTTCATATATTTAATTATTTGAAGCTTCAGAAAAAAAATCAATTTGTTTATGATAAAAGTCGATACATTAAATTACGCCATAGATGTAATTATTTTAAGGGAAATTTGGATTTATAACGAACTGTGACAATTTCAAATTTAAGTTTGTAAGAATTAATATATTCTGTTAAACTCTATTAACATATTGTATTACAACTCTATTCAAGCTTGACAATAAAAAAGTATTTTTCAAAAAGTTAATGTATTATATCAAAGGTTTTAGTTTGATTGGTGTAGCTCGTATATCACTGAAGAGGAGTACCTTGTCGTTGAAACGCGTCTGATACTTGGGCGTTTTATTTTGTGAGCATTGTGTTTTTATACTGTAGTTAATGTATTGGTTTTGGAAGTTACATTTAAGAGCACTCTCTATAGTTTAGTTGACTCATACAGGCTGCGTTGTGGTTTAGAGTATGATTTTATAACTCAATTAGAACCACTATTACAAAATATCACATTCAAAGTAATATTGTCATTTTACAAATAAATATTGATGTGCAACAAACTCGATCTGAATCAAAAGTTTATATTTCAATAATTTATATTCATTCTTTTTTAGCCTCAGAATCAATTAGGATTACGACTGTAAAACATCTTCTCGTAATAATCATATATTTGTAAGCCTTCAATACCGATATCATACCATAATGCGTTAACAAAATTTTGTGTATGGTCTTACCATAAGGGAGGCCCAAGGGATAGTATATCCTTATTTATGATTCTTAATTTCTCATATTAATTTTGCATTTAACTTTTTTTTGGCATATTCTCTTTGTAATCTTGTCAATTTAGAGGATACATACCATAATTGTTTTTATACTTATTAAAGGTTAGTAATAGCGTCAAATATTACGGGTGAAAACATTTTACTTAGTTTAATTTTTTTGGTGGTAAATAGATTGTTTTCCAATGAAACTAATTTTTGATTAAATTTATGTTACTACTAATTTATTCAACTGTTCAAAATGTCTTACAATTAATTATTAACCAACAAGACATTTTTTTGGTTTTTATATCCTATATAGAATTAAAATTGACACTTTCATTCGAATTTAACTATATTTTGTTAAATTTAATTTCAATAAAATATACCTTCTGTCTTTGTTAAAAATTCTGTAACATCTCATATCAGCTTTTTTAATGTATCTGCAATACAGTATTATAAAATAAAATAATTAAAATATCAAAGATGTTTGGTAAACTTCATTTCATTATTTTATAAATATTCGATTCAATTTCGAATTTATTTTTGCCATAATTTTCCTTTATAAAAACAACCATAAAGTTTGTCTTCCCTGAATATTCCTAAGTATGGCACTTTAACCTTAATCTTCCGACGCCTTCAGCTGGTGATCATATCCCTGATCGGTCTTAAAATATGTCCTCTGGGTTGTAGGATATTTATAGATAACTTTGGCTTTGGACTTCTCAAGTTCACAGCGAATATATCTTCTGGAGCACAATCCATATGGTGCTTCTTGTCCTCTTGGTTTTCTTCTACTGCAATAATTCATTACTTGTAGTCTAACTGAGTCAAATAAGGTTTGAAAATTGTAGATCAAGAAATTCTAAAAGTTATGAGTTGTAGATATTTTGAGTTAATTATCCATTTAATTAAATTAAATTAAATATATTCACCTTACTTTTTTACTTTAAATGTGTTTAAATGTTTATTGATTACCCCTGCACCCTAGCCTACGTGTAAAATAAATTTCAAGTTGTATGATATTGTAATTTTTTTCTAAGTTTACATTTATCGTATATTCATCCCAATTAATGGAAATTAGTTTCGTTTATGATTATTAAATAAATGATTTACGCAGATTATTGATGATATTTCGACAATTTTCAGTGAGTAAGGTCTTGTAGTTTACTCCTAGGTATTTTTAATGATTGGGATTTTTGTAACCAATTTAGCATGAATTGAATTCATATTTTATTGGTTTAGATATTGATTAAGGTTTACAAATATTTACGATTATGACGGATTTATAATCGTCATGGTATTTATTGATAAAAAATGAAATTTCTAAAAACTATTAATTTTAACCACAATTTTATTGGTTCCACAGGGGATATAAATTAAATGAACCAAAAAACTTTGATAACCCTTACACTTTGAAAAATGATTATAAAATGTGATCACACTTTTTACCGTTGTGATATATTTCCTGTCAATTTTTCACACTTGATGTGTAAGGGTTTTAGATATATAATCTGAAATATTCAATACAAATTTTATAGAATTTGTAGTGTTTCAAGAGCACAAAAAAGCATTTATGTTAAAGTTAAAAGATATTCACCGATTTACTTCCCACTTAAGAGAATAAATTAAAGTTTTAATATTATCTGTCCAACGCGAATTTTAGTCAATTCATTAAAAATAAACAATTATTGGACATATGATTAATAATTAATAACTTTAAATAGCCAATACTACATATCAATAAATAATTTATTTATTGTGTGTTACCTTTCTCTGCCAAGTCTCATTAATCCACTATTACTTATGTGAGGATTACTGTAATTTCTTTACATTCATATAATGGAGTCTTTTTCAACTAACATTGCTCCGTTTGGATGTCGTTGTTATGTAAAACATTATAGCACATACACAAAAACAAGTTTTCACAGAATACAATTAACACAGCTACACGGTCAACGAACACGTTAAAGTCAGTGAGTACTCTTTGGAAAATGGTTCGAGACCGCTAGTTGTTTATTAATAGATCCTTATCTGCTTTATGAGTCTGTATTTCAATTTTTGTATCTTTATAACACTGTCAAATAAATAATGGTGTGGAACGAAGGTTGATCGTTTAATAAGTGGTCAGGTTTTGTTGAAGGCTTTGTAAATTTTAAACTCTTCCAAGGAACTCAAGTTATATCCCTTTATACATTATTTGTGTAAACATACATATTGGTATTGATGTTGATATAAGTGTATCAGATATTAATAAGGTGTTTAGCATAACTTGAATGTTGGATTTACGTTCAATTGAAGGTAAATAACAACGATATCCAAAAGGAGTGATTTTAGGTGCATAACCCTCCTTCATCTTCATCTGATGATTGGCCCAAGAGGTATTAACTACAATACTCCTGACATAAGTAACAGTGGTCGTGCCAGAAAAGGGTAACAACAATTTATGTAACATTTTACTAATCCGTAGGTTAATATGAAAATTCCACAATTTATAAATTTAAATAACTATATATTAGGCTACCATTTATAGTAAAACCTATAATATTTTCCTTTATATATACATATTTCTAGAATATTCATTAATGAAGTGATATTTATTGTGGCCTCACTACTAAATTACTTTGTCAATTATGGAAAGGTCTTCGAATCACTGAATTTATATATAGGTTAAAATATATTACCTCCTATAACCCGTCTAGTGATCCTCTTTTTGACATAAACACTACCGGGGTTTCAGATGATATAACTCATCCATCATCAGGTGTTGAAAATATAATTTACATGAGGTTGTTAGTACATTAAATATTGTTACATCACATACACATTAAAACACGAAGACAACACACAAACAACGTATTCACTGAATTTATTTATTTTATTGGCATCAATAATAAGGGGGAGGACTAAGTTAAATGGGTTATTAATTTGTTTGATGACATATGATGTGAAACAATATGAAACATGAATAAATAAGAAGTATTTTACTTAAGAATACTCAATACGAGTGGAAGGGTTAGGCTGGGATATCCGGAAGGTTGAAGTTTGTGCAAATATATAAGGAAAGAAATAAGAATAAACAAAAAGAAGACAAGATATTATGAAATTGGTGTTAAAACATCGGACCCACTAGATTAGTTATCGACTAGAAACAGGCGAGGGAGTTAATTGATTTATTACATGAGTGGGGTTAGGTAGGATACTTGAGTGGGAGAATATCTGAATTTGGGTAAGAAGGGTGGAACGCCATTGAAGGATGGTCCTATTCTCTTCAAAGGAAAAACGCATACCACCTTTAAAATGAGGCTTGATGACCAAGGTCCGTTGGTAGTTCCGTTAAGGACGAAAACGTCCTTAGTTGTTAAGATTGTTAAAAAGGAGTTAAACGTGTGAATAACACAGATTTTGGTTTATTGGTAGGCAATAATGGGAAATATTGGCAATGAATTTCCTATGTGGATTAACACGCCTAATTGTGTCAGGATTTTGGTGTAATAGTGGGGAATATTGTGGACAAGGAAGATATAATTATAATGAACAACTCTACTTTATTTATTTACTTTACTCTTTACTCTTTATTTACTTTTACTCTTTATTTACTTACTTTACTTTTTATTTATTATAACAACTCTACTTTATTAAAATAAATACTTTGACACCTGTAGGTTTTAACTTTGTATAATTTATTTATAAAATTGAGTTTAAAATCATTTACAATAAAAAAACCCAATTATTGTCCAAATGTGATGCACTTTATAACATCTTAACCCACTACTTATTCTCGGTACATAGTTAAATAAAAGTTACTAATTCTACAATGTCTTAATCTAAAATAAAGAAATAAGAGTGCATCAGATATTTTTACTTTTAATTTTTTTACTTTTAAATTTTGATAAAATGCTCCTGCTAACTGAAATTTATTATTTATTTATTTTTATTTATTTTCTCTTTAAGGGTTCGTTAGGTTCTTTGGTGAGTATAATTTACATATAAAATAGAATTTCTTGGTAGTTTGTTTAATTGAGATTGTCCATTAATTTGTACTTATCGGCTTGGAAGTTTTATCACAGCTCCAATGTTCCTGGTTCCTTGCACGTGGTTCCCGTGTAGACTGCCAGTAGATGGATCGATTTGCCTTAATCTTTTCGACGAATCTTCTTTTCTTCTTACACTTGTATTCTCACACACTTTTGTGACGACTATTACATTTTAATATATTGGATGATTATTCCTGTTGAAACACTTTTATAACGACGCTATTACTCACACAACTTTTATGACGACGACTCTTTTAAACTTATAAACGACTATTATCTTTTAACTATTCTTCGGGTATTATTATTAAATACTTGTAAAAAACGACGCAGTTACTAATTAATTTTGACAGTTGATTTCGGCTAAATCTTTCACAACAATTTTATTTTCAACTAAAGAACACTTGTTTCGGAACACCCTCCTTCAATCAGTAACAACCAAAAAGAACCTCCTGCGCTTCTCTTCCACCCCTATTTATAATGTTTATTTTCAAACGCTTTATTCCGATCTTCTTCCTTCATTGGCTTACTTTAAATCTTGTACGTTATTTCAGAACGCAATTATTTTCATTGGTCCTTTTCAAATATTTTCGGTTGAGGGCATTGACTTTTAGAATGGTTTATTTCACTCCTTGAGATCTGTGACTGATGTTAGAATAGTTTTTCTAGCTGTCAACAATTTCAACTATTTACAAATTATGGCCTACCGAGCGCTGACATTTTGGGAGCCCTCTATTTCGTTACAATATATATATATATATATATATATATATATATATATATATACTTTTGGTTAACTAATAGGGGTATAATTATTTTCCGGACATAGATAAAAAACGCTATCGGTGGTGATTTATATAAAAGGCGTATGGGGATTATATGAGTTACATAAAATCTAAGAATTGATGTCAAAAACGAAATTTTAAGGCAAACAGGCTCAACGTTCAATGGTTATTTAAGGTAAATCAATACATATGAATTATGAACATAAATTATGCATAATAAATAACAAATTAAATAATTTGCCTTAACAGATAACTTGAACAAAACTTTAAATACATCTATAAATCAATGTAAAGGTTGTATACCTCTTAGTTTCTATTCATAAAAATTGCCAGGTTGGACTATCATTTGGACTATGGTTTTCATTATCTTGGTACGGCAGCTGTTGTGAGTCG
The DNA here is from genome assembly GCA_963513935.1 of Aphrophora alni. NCBI lineage: Eukaryota > Metazoa > Arthropoda > Insecta > Hemiptera > Aphrophoridae > Aphrophora > Aphrophora alni. The sequence goes on along the minus strand of OY740767.1, from coordinate 80,161,290 downwards.
TAACTAGTTGGTCATATATGACGGCAGAAAATCTTTACGGCTAGGAAGTTGTTGACAAAACTAGTTATCAAATGATATAGCTTCATAATTCTAAATAAATAGATAGGTGGACTTCTGTTCCTGTTATGTCGGTACCTCCAAAATTACTTGAAAAATATATTCTATATTCTATATTCTATAATTCTATATTGTAATTAATATTATTAAATATTGATATTTTGCACACACACAAAATAGCAACAAAGTCGGTCAGCTAAATTCAATAAAATTAATTGGAAAGTAACAAAGAATATCTAATCATTACATTTTTAATTGAATCTTTTGATGTTCCACAAATACATTTCTCCATATTCCTTCAAATATTCCTTTATATTTAATATAATCTTAAATATATATGTTAATATTAATTCGCGTGTAAGGGATTGACTCTACTATATTAGCGATCCTAATCGTAAACACTGGGCCAAGATGGAACACTACGATTTCATTTTATCGCGGTTATACAACTTAACGGCTAGTGTGTCATTTTCGGGGGGTATTTACTAGGCAAAATCAGGAACTGTAACACATAGTAATTTCCTGAAGAGTCCTGCTCCTGGTCTTCCACTTCTGTCCTAGCAAATGGTGACGCACAACTTATCTTTTTTAAACTTCTTACTGGTTCTGCAACTTAGTTGCCATGTGGGGGGACGAATTGTTTCCTACCATATTGCGTCCTGCAACCCTCAATCACCCGGTACGAACGTAAAAATAAACGGTATTTGGAATTGAAGGGGAAACAGTGGAAACTTCGCCACAAAGTTATTATAAAAAAAAAGTAATTTTTACGGAGCAACGGCGTTACTTCACCGAACTTAAATTTTAGAATAATTAATTATGATCCACATTTTTTAAAAAAATAACTTATTTATAAACTCAAGTAAAATTCTGAAAAAACTTTCTATATAATTGAAATCAAATTGAAACTTTTTCATATGAATAAGGAACTTGAGTAATACACCCATACTTAAATATTAACATTTTACTCAAATTATTTTATCTAAATCTCTCAATCTCCCTAACTTTCTCCACATTACACACATTGTAATAGAGAGATTGGTGAACACCAATATTACAACATTTATTATAAATTTATTATATATAATTTATTAAAAATATAATTAATTCGAAACACCAACTTAAATACAGAAACAGGATGTGAGACAACACGCGCAAGGCATCTCGAATTTCACCTAACAGAAGCAGAGGCAGTGAACTTTACAAATAGCAAATTAAGCATTGAACAAGTGTTCTACGTGTGAAAGATTGCACATTACGAAAATCAATGAGAACGACAAAAATTCAAAATTAACCAATGAGAAAGAAACACGAGGGATTCAAAAAAAGAAGAGGGGAGAACAACGCGTGAAAAATAGGTAGTAAAAAATAAATCTTCAGAGGGGGAACAAGTAAAAAATAAATCTTCAGAGGGGGAACAAGTAAAGAAATTCAATAAGAAACTCAGTCCGTATTTAACCTGCTATAAGAAAATAACAAAAGAATATCAACTAAATCTACACCAGTGAAGTGTTGTGAAAATTTGAAATAAATAAAATCAAAATAAAGTGTTTAGTGAAAGTGTGAAGAAAGGGTGGAGTGTAATGTAAGTAATCTTAAACTTTTATTAATGTAAATCAGATCTCAATTGGTTAATACAATATTATCAAACGAAGTCATATACTGGGTTTTATTTCATTACTTTATAAGGTTAAAATATAAACTCATTAAAACGAATAAGGGAATAGGGACAATTTTGTACAATTTAAGTAAATAAATAATGATAATGATAATATTGTACATTTGTTAAGGCTTTATTTAGATGTAATATTATGGTGATAGAAAATTGTTATTGGCAGTCTAGAAAATGTTCAATAAATTTGTTCAGTTAATTTGTTCAATAAATTTTAATTAATTCGAGGAATGGCCAACTCGAATCTAAAAGTTTAATGTTTTATTTCCAAGTAGATTATAGAGATTTCATGTGAAAGGGTATTCATGAACATTTTCGATTTTATTAAACTTGTTCTAAATCAAAATCTGTATTTTTTTCCTATCCAGTTTCATTTTTTTAGAGTCAGCCCACAGCCAAGCGAAATTTGAATCAATAGTAGAGTCTAAGGAGAAACCCCCAGAAACTTATAAAATTGTCTTACATGGTGAAAGCACCTGATTTAATAAAGTTGACTCACACGATTAAATCCAACCAAACAAATCAATCAAGCATACAAAATAATCTAACAAAATAATCTAACAACATGTATTGTAGTAATTATTAAAAATTTACAAAATAATATTTAATGGACTCCTTTTAGAAAATAACGTGTAATTTCGGTAGTTTACTGTTTTAAAAGAAGATTTTATTTATTGCATTTCAAAAATAACGGGGGTCATAAATGGGATCCACACAAGATATTGAATAATCTGTCGCCATGATAATAATGTATGCTGATCTTCAAAGTACAGTCATAAAAATGCTCAGGGATTTTGTCTTTCAGTACAAGTATAATCAATTAAGTATTGAAATTACATTAGCGAATATAGTGTACCTATAATGCATTCTTAGTTTATATTTACTCTGTTGATGTCAATAATCTACTGATTTTCAATTTAAAGTTACTTTAATGTTTCTAAGCACTTCTGCAATCTGATAATTGCCAGACCCCACTGGCGATTATTCGCTTCAAGATGAAAGCACTCAACTTGATTGAGAAAGCGTAAAGATTGTGTAAAGTGAGCGTATCATTGTTAATTTTGTTTATTGTTTTTAGAACTCTGCTTTAATTTAAGTTAAAATGAAAATTAAAGGATAGTTTACATACTTTTCCCTTTTATTAAATGTAGCTTAATGGAATTCTACATCTTTCTACTAGTAATTTGTTTTATTTCATTGAAACTTTTAGAGAATTCTTCAACTGAAAAATATTAATAAAAAACCTCAATATTTTCGTTTAACAATTTAATTGTACAATAAACCTAATATTTATAATACAATAAGAACAATTTAGAATAAATTGTAAATTTAATTTTAATTTTGAAGTTATAATGCAAAACCCAAACAATTACCTAAATATATGTTACCCAATGTTCAATGTTCACTCCAAACTATATTTTTTAATTGTTAGGTGTTATATTAATTTTAGTATTCCTGTAAAAAATTAGAACGTAATATTTACAATATATAAATTATTTAATTTATACCTTAATTAATTTAAATTATACTTAATTATAACACTCATAAGTTATATGCAATATATACAATAATATATATATATAAGTAAGGTAAAAAATAATTTTATATTGTTCTAGAATTATTGATGAGCTGATAATAAATAGTCATACAAACGTATCTATTGAGCTGGGGAACAAGGTCTTTTTTAGCAGAGCTAGACGAGACTTCTTTTATGAAAATCATCGTGAATGAGAGTCAATTAATGTGTTATTATAATTTATAGTTAAATATTAGTAGAGTCTGCGACACTCGGGGATTCGACCTTTCATTTCTTTAAAATATTATTAGTTTATTCACGAATACAAAAGTGTCCTTCTCTTTCTGAAAGTATGTGGTAGTAAGCCGCTTTAATATACGCAATGACGTAACATCTCCTTTAAATTTACTTTAAAATAAATGATTATCCTAATAACTCTTTGTACACAATTGAGATGCGTTTACGTGTTTATGTTACACAAAATATTAAAACAGTTTAAGTCACTAATTGTATCGAAAGTGTGAGTCCTCCTAGAATGTAATTTAAAAACAAAACCTTAAATCTTAATTTAAGAAAAATTATAGTACCACAATAGTATTATGTAATTAATAATTAATCAAATATATGATTTTAAAATATTTTCCTGGTTCTTGAAGTTTATAAAAGAAGTAGGTTGTTGTAATGGTAATTTTTAAGTCTTGTTCAATGAGTAAAGTTATATTATTTCAACAAATATGTTAAAGATTTCCTAAAAGCAGGAAGTATCTTTGTAGTTCATCCATAGATTGATAACCGAAATAGTGTTTTCTAATTTTTGTTTAATTTTTCTACATATTTTTTTACATGTTTTATTGAACATATTTGAGAATGAATATTTTTGAGACATTTAACCAATTAATAAACAAAATGCTTTTAGCTCAAAATAAAAAACACAAATCTTCATTGTTTCAATAGGTCACTCTTGTTTAAGAAAATAATTTGTCAAAATTTGTATAAACTGTAAACATGGCTGGAAACCTAACTTAACTTGAGTTAAAATGCCTATTATTAAGAGCAAATTAAAAAGACTGAGTTAAAGTTAACATTTTACTTGAACATGTTACAAGGTTAGTTATTCGAAATTGATAAAATGTATCGTTCGGTTGTATCATTTAAAATACTCAGTTTATAAAATTACTCAGTTATAAAAATAACAACGTTTTTGGTTTCCTAGTTCCAAAATGATGGTTCTTAATTTTGTTAAACAAAAATTTATACATCCTTAATTTTATTTCTTTCTTTCAATTTGATGGTGACATATCGTACATTATATTTTGTAAAATAATTTAAATGCCTTATTATTTATGTATGTAATTATATGTGTGTAATAACGGAATAAAATATGGGTAAAATTTAATTGTTTAAAAACAGTTCTAATGTTCAGAACTAGATAATGTTTTTAATAAATATAATATGTTTCGCGTGCCTAAAGGAGAGAGAATTATTTGAATTTTAATTGTCTTTTTGTAGGGGGTGAGGTTAGGACTCAATTTACCTCTCTGCATATGTATGTATAGCAACATATGTAAAATACAATGAACAGTTTAAAGGTAACAATGAAAATATACATATATAAAAAAAAGAACAATATTAAACAATCACTAAGATAATATTAAAAATAAACATAAACTGTAGCTTTCCTGTATTTAGACTTTTAACTACAGACTCTGTCTCTCTACCTCCCTCTATCTCTATCTATCTATCTATATACCTCTCTATCGATCTATCTATCTCACCACAAACACACACACACACACACACACACACACACACACATATATATATATATATATATATATATATATATATATATATATATATATATATATATATATATACATACATACATACACATACACTCTATCATAAATACACTGACATACAGAACAATATGACCATATTGCACAGTTTAAGAAAGATATTTTTTAATCACAAAAGCTGACAAGGGAGACTGTCTAGTCATAGTGAAAAATCAGGAATACATTGAACAATATAACCCAATTAAAAACAGACCCTACAATAAATTTCGAAAAGCCATAAATTTTAATTTAAATCCTGCTTGTTAAAACACCTCTTTAACACGGAGGATGCAATATTTCTAAAAATGACCAAACCAACTGCACCCACTCTCAAAGCACTATCCAAATCCATAAGCCCAACATACCAATAGGACCAATAGTAAATTACATGAATGTCCCAACATACAAAACAGCCAAGTTCTTAGCGAAAGTTATAAAAGAAAAACCAAGCTACAACCAAATTACAGCCTCTCATATAATGTTGATCTGATAAATAAAATAAAAGAAGTCAAGTTTAAGCATAGCCACACATTAGTCTCCTTTGACATTGTTAACTTATATACCAACATACCGGTTGAAGAAAATATAGATTACCTGGAAAACTACCTAAATGTCAATAGCAAACTTAAGAAAGAGGAAATAATTGAATTAATTAGATTGTTAAGAATATGCCCAACACAATTTTTTTTCTTTTAATAATAATATTTATATACACAATAATGGATTAGCCATGGGTTCGCCTTTATCTGGGATCATGGCCAAAATCTTCCCTTATCGCATAGAAAATAAATTTAAGAAAATATTATCTATTACTACAGATATAATGGTCTACTACTATGTCTCTTTAGAGGTTCAACAAGACAGATATCAAATTTTAATAAATATCTCAATGATATACACCCGTCTCTCGAATTTACAAAAGAAATTGAAATTAACAGCAGTATAAATTACGTTGCCTTCAACATCAGTAAAATAAATAATAAACATCAGTTTAAAGTCTACAAGAAACCAACCCAGACAAATCCCACAATACACGCTTCATCCAGACATCCTGATTCACAAAATAGTTGCATACAACAAGAGGGTGTATAGAACATTGAACATTCCAATGGAAAAAAGATGATTTTATCACTGAAATCACATTAATAAATTAATCAATAGTCGACAAATGCATCCACAAAATAAAAAAGAAACAAAAACAAATTAGAGCTTCACATAAAAACAAAGATGAGAGTGTTAAAAATAAAAACAAATACATCACAATGGACTATACAAACTTTCGAAAAACAGACCCTGATTATGCTGCCTATGGCAGCGAAACGTGTAGCCATTACTATGATATAAAGAAGTACTATCGACTTGAAATAAGTTAGAAAGTAGTTCTAAGGCAAAACAATAAATAATTTAAAAAATATGTTAACATTGTTCAATGATGATAAAATCATCTGAATTATTCTGTTACCTAATCTTAGGTGACGAGTATATATAAAAATACCAGTGCTAAAAATTCAACAGGATGATCTTGTTATGGAAAGACGTCTTTAAGACCTACCCATAGACAAGCTTAAAAGACTAATTTTTGCTTTAAGAAGTATAGCTTAAATAAGAAATATTATTAATTCGGCTTTTCAGTTGCATTATGTGTCTTTGCAATTTAAGATAGAATATATGATGATGGTACCCAAGTCTACTAAAATACATAACGTTAAAATATAAACAGAATTTATTACTCTTTGTAGTGTCTAAGATATTTGATGACACGCAATCTTAACCGTGTTTATTCAATTTAATCAAAACAATCTGACTATAAATTATAATTTTTAATTTTTTATCAGCTCAGGTTCATACCTTCATGGATATAAGGGAGAGGAATTTAGAAAAAAAGAAAATATACTCGGTAATATTTGTTACAAAGTTTAACAAAAGAATATATATGTGGAATACAAATTTTCCTAAATCCTAAGTCGACTGTTTGAAAATTACGTATCAAATAGGCTTTTTAGAATAAAAAATTAAAGACATATACTCTGGTATAAAAATATAGGCTCTACTTGAGTGACATGTCAAGTATAATAGAAGCAATAACTATTGAAGAACGATAATAGTGTGCTTGCAGAAAGGAGCACAGGGGAAGAAGTTTCAGCTATACTCCACAGCGCTGATGACCAAGTAACGAAATATACACAAACAAAACTAAATAAATTTAAGTCTTGATATCAACTTCAATAATCGAAATATAAGTTACATTCGAATAAATATGATGTAACTAATTATTACATGCGGTAATAAGATAACATATGATAATGATATTAAAAGAGACAACTAAAATAGAATTAACATAATAAATAAAAAGACAACAGGTAGATATCAGGTTTAGGTAAATACTGTAATGGATGGAGAGGCAATCTCAATTGGCATTCCATAATAAATTGAAAATATATTACGATTTATTAAAGTAGAAATAGAGTTACTGAATGCTAGCAACTAGTGGATGCACCAAGAAAAATAACGTACGGAATTTTATGTATTCAAAATAAGGCTTAACGAACTTTTGTCATTGTCCCTTAATATATCCGGAATGCCGATTATATAATGGTTTTGTAATTGATATTATACCTGAAGAAATTCAAAAATTTGCAAATAGTCGTCAAGCATATAAAAATGTAGAGATGTTTAAAGAGTAGTCTTTAATTATGATTAACATAAACGAGGCAAACATAACGAAACTGACTGGTATTTTTAGAAATTATGACGAATGTGGTGGTTTTTTCTTGGCTTGATGACCACACTGTTAGATGAAGATTCTGTTTTTAATTCATTGATTCGTTCAATGTAACCTTTTCGTTTTTTATATCATATCTAATGGGTACTAACTACTATAATGAAGAAACTAGAAATTGCATTCCCAATACTAAGAATGGTGGTATACCTTGTGAGACGTTTAACGTCTCATTGCTTTAAATGGTTCACGTTAATTATTATTTATTTTTTTTATCTTTAAGTGATCGAGTTGGACGTTGTGTGGTTAGGCAGAGTGAGGTCTGGACTGCAGCTGTGTTTGGTTCGCTGATAAATTGTGTGTACAACTAAACTTAAACTTACGTGAGCAAGTCGGTTGGATTTAAAATAAAGTGTTATATTTGTTAAATTGTAAACGACTATCGACGTTTACTATTACACTTTAGAGCGAAGTGAAAGGGAAAAAAACTGTTTTTTTATGTTTTTTGGACAAGTTTTATTCCGTAGAATCGGGAACTAAGTATTATTTCACCTTGCGCTTAAAATTTCGAGTTTACGTTTTACCATGTTGTTCTTTTGAGTGTTGTTATGCTCAAATAAAGACATTAAGTTTTATGTATATATTGCGAACTTGGTTCTCGCCAATATATACACGCTACTCTGTACTAGTGTGCTGGCTGACATCGTGGGACTGTCACGGACAATTTGGAACAAGCTTCGTCACATCGCTACATACAGGTTTTTTTAGTTCAGCTAAGGATTAAAAAAAAAAAAAAAAAAAAGACAAACAATCTTACATAAAGAAACTGTTTAAATGACAATTATTTTGATTTGTAATTTTTAACATTGACCATTATTTAATATTGATTAATGAAATCTTAACAGAGAAATATCGGCTAGATTTGAAACAGACTAGAATTTATTGTTTTGTTAATTCTTTTGTAATTTAATATAAGTAGAATATAAAAAAAAAGGATCAAACTACGTTTTTCTTGAAATGATAAAGTTATATTTTGTAAAGGGCCTTATTTCAAAACTCTTGTTTATAAAATTGGTTTTAATACAATCAGTTATTTTACGATGACGTCATCAAGCATGCTTATGGGTTTGCAATAGTAAAGAAGTAATTTTAAATTTATAGTTATTTTATCTTGTTTTGTAATGAGTTTTTTTTTTAAATACATCATGTATTTTCATTTTTAAGGTTATTATTATTTGAAAATAACAACTTATAAATTATAAGTTATAGAACTGAGTTTAACATTAAGTTAAAGACAGATCTTGTTTATTTTATTTTTTTCTTTCTTCAAAATTTTTCTTTTGTTGTCAAGGTATTGTTATATTTTGTTTTTTGTATTTGCATTGTGGAGAGATATTATATTTGTTTTAGTTCTTTAGCAAACAAAATCTTAAATTCATTTGAACCCTACCTGCAAACAATTTTGTTGATAACCCTGGTTTTCTCGTTGTCTTGGCCAGTAGTAAAAGAAAATGTTAATGTTAATCTTTAAAATTGCAAAATCTTCAACAGTACTTTATATAAATAAGAAAACGTGGCGCCCTTATTTAGAAGTTAATTATTCTAACAGAAAATTATCGAATTTATTTTATTTAGTTCACAAGAATTCATGATATGAAACTTTGTAGGAGAATACAGCTCACGCCCCTTCTCCACTGTAGCTAGGCCACTTCTGTTTTGTGTTAATTTTATTACAGGTACGTAATACTTCTTCCTACTATATATTACTGTTCGATTAAATAGAGTTTTGTGTTTAGTTTTTTTTAAATTTTATGTTATATTAAGTATAGAAAATAATAAAATATAATAATGTAAAGATGTAACAAATAAGATAAGATACTATTTAAAGGGAAACAATTCCACTATTCGGTAATACTATAAGTTTGCTCTACGAATACAAAATACCAGATTTAAATATAGGCACAACATATTCTCATATTTGCTGTCATTTTTTTACATAAAATATTAATGCAACATATTTATCATATGTTATGTATTTCCAACGTATTTATCATTCGTTATTAACCAATTATAAATTTATAAAATGAATTATTATTGTTATTTTTTTAATTTAACATAGTTTTTGTTACTGAGCTATATAGACGATTTTTGTTTATTTTTAGGTTCAAACAAAGTCTTATAACGAGAGTTGACCCATACACTGGAAATATTATGGTTTATTTTGTACACACTAATTAAATAATTAATACAAAAATCCATCACTAGCCAATAACTTTAACGCAAACTTAGTCTATACTGTAATCTACTTTTCCCACTTAAGTTTCTACTTTCCCAAGAACTATATATATACGAGGGATCTTTGAAAAATCTATGGCAAGTGATATTGGGAAAATGGGCTGTTTATCGTCAATTGCATGAGTAATATTATGCATTTAAAATAAAGTATATATATATATATATATATATATATATATATATATATATATATATATATTAAAACAAAATATGAATCATGAATAATATTGTAAATTTCTTTCGTCAATATGACGTGCAGGTATGTGAAATGACTTTTGTTTATCTACGGCTGTCTCAACTTCAAAGTTAAGTAATTCTATACTCTAACTTTGTGTAATTGGAATCCCAGTTGTCACAACTAACAGTGGACGTGGTTCCGGATTTCGCCTTAAATTGAGATTCCTATCTTAAATGAGGCTCTCTGTGGCATAGTAAACAACCTCTTGTTTACTTAGACAATGACGTTAAGAACATGAATTTCATTGGAAAACTTCAAGTTCCCTACTTTCATTAATCAAGTTATTTGTATAACTACTAATATATGAATCTCATCAAGATTCATTCTTTCCCTATTACTAAAATTATATACATAGTTCTTATTTTGAGTTATTATTCTAAATAATATTAGGTTATTTAAAATATGGTTAAGGCCACATTCAAAAGCTATGCAGAAAACCCGACAATACAGGTAATTATTTCAATCGTGTGGGAAACATATATTTACGAATATTTAATCTTTGTCCGAAATTCCGAAATACACAGGATGAGAAGGCGGATTTATAAAGAAGTTGTAACCTTGTTCCGTTTACAGTACGGCAGGTGTATCTAAATATTCTCTTCGCTCTAAATACACTATGTCGGAGTGGGTTCTATTAATAATTAAAATGTTTTGTACATAATTTAACAGAATCAGAATAATTATTATTAAGAGTTTACTCAATATAAACAACTTTAATATAACTGGTCAACATTATCTCAAAGTGTTAAACACTGTTTCTGATTTAAATCTCTTTATATATATATATATATATATATATATATATATATATATATATATATATATATATATATATATATTTGGAAAACTCATCTACACACTTAAAGTTTGTGGTAGATATGGTTAACGTTCTTAAGTTTTTTTCTCTGTCGGTTCTTATGGTTTGTGGTAAGTTCCTGGGCTTGTGTGACGATTCTAGTTCTAGTTACGTCACACTGAGTTCTAATTACTGAGGAGGGAGTTGCTAGTCTTTCTACTTCAAAACCATTTCTATACCAATTTTATTCTTCTGGTCTTCTGGTATATTTTAACTGAGTCTTCTGGAGATGGTTCTTTGATATACAGGCTCCTGAATTCTCTCCTTTTTATATCTGGAGTAGGAGGCTAAGCACCCGTTCTTACACTTTATACAATATTTACCCACCACACGCACTGAACATGTAACACAACTACATTATATATAAAATGTTTCTTTTTATCAAGAAACTCTTCTGAGAACATATAACACAAGCTATTATATAATAATTTTCTTTAAAGTGTGGAAAAGTATGAATTTGTCTCAGTTAAGGAGAAAAATATATCAGGTACAAGATATCATATAGGCCTATTTGTCTTATGAAGATAATGAAAATATTGCTGTAAAGTTTAATTCCTACGATACATCCAATGGGAAAATAGTCTATCGGATTACTTATACTGATACAAAGTGGTAGGCGTAGTCCCGAGAGAAAAAATGGAACGTTTCATGAAAAGAGTTCTGAGCTCTAGTGGACATAGAAGTTATCAAGTCAATCAATTAGCAAGATGTAAGCATATGGCTGAAATTTGGAAATATATTCTTTAATATCTCCTAAGAATAACAGAGGATTATAAAAGAACTTTGATCATACGATAATAATAATAATAAAGTAAAATAACTCAAGTATAGGCTAAATAATTATTTGTCGCGCATCCTAAAAGCACTAATAAGTCCGTTTCTGTAGAATGTGTATCAATTGGTTTTCTGGATATAACGGTTAAAAATAATCTTAAATAATTATATTTAATTCTAATGCTATTGTAGTCTGCTCTACATAAAATATAAAAAATTATGAACGTCCGAATCAATTAGTGCTTGGGTCGCGTAAAGCTAGTTCAATAAACTGTTCCTGCAAAAGATAGTGGAAAAAACGGAAGCGGTCTTAATGATCATTCGAATTCTATAAACGTTTTATTGACGTCATAGAAAACAAATGGACGAATAATTTCATATTAACTCTAAATGTAACTAACTTTATATGTGTGAACTTTGGATTACATATAAATAATGGTAAAGGCAATAAATACAGGAGCTCATTTATTCCCATTTATACTGATACTCAGTTAAGAAGAGACAAAGAAGCCAAGGGAAGATAGTTCTAAAATTAGGTATATTCAAAAATGATGCATGCAGAACCATATGAGGGAAAGCGCTCCAGAAGCAAACTGGCATCTGTGCAGTGTCTCGTAACATTTCGAATTTCTTGATCACCTTCTATTTTGACTAAATAAGCTGTGGTGGTATCTGCTTGCATTCCAACAATAGACTTTTGTACACCGGGAAGAAGGGAATTATCTCAGCACAAACGTTCTGAGACAATAAGTAAGGGAGATTTAAGGTAGTTATACAAGATAAGTCAGAGAGAAACTCCTTTAAAATGATGAAAATAGTGTTAGGAAATAAATCCGAACAGTTGACGCACCACTTCGTCCCCAATATAAAACTCAATATTAAGATAAAACAAGGGGAGACTAATTTCAACCAGAAACAAGCCTAATATGACATGGGTGTCTGATGGAACATCTCTGTAGATTTGGAATCTCACATTCATCAGCGGTTACACATTTTGGTAATATAGTTGAGTACGCTTACCACACACTATTTGATGTGTGAAGTTTGAAATAGTGAGAGAGCACAAGATAATCTCGTGTTAAATGTGGCAACCTCACCTGACAGTGTGATGAGTAAAATAAAAGGGAATAATTAAAAGTGTTGTCCCTAAAATATTAACAAAAAAATAGCAACTCGAATACAAATATGTATAGTAGAAGTCCTTAAACGAGATTTCTATTTATGTTTAAAAAACATGTGCCTAATGGTAATGATATAGAAAGGTACCAACATCAATATTGAAGCTAGCTCAGCAAGCTATGTTTCAAGAGAAAAGCAGTATAAAATTTTAGTGGATCTTCGTTGTTTCTCTGGACAGAACACATGTATTCAATAAATATTTACTGTATACATTGCAAAATAAGAAATACAGGTCATTTTCATGGTGTACTTTCTCGCTCACATATTATATTATTGGTTAAAGTGCTGTCACTTAACGAAGGGCTTCTGGTGATTACAAGGACAGGATACTCTTTCATGCTGCATAATCCCCAAACTATCATATATATATATATAAACTGTTCGTCCTATATTATATAAATCAATATTTTATTATTAATAATATTACATATAATAACAAATGTTTCCTTACAAGTAAATTCAATATTTCCTAATACTGGCTCTATATATAAAGAACGTGTAGATAAAGTCTATAATTTCCATGTTAATATTTAGCTCTGTGAGGTGAAATTACTTCATCTTCCTTCTCATATATATTTAAAGAATATATATTTAAGTAATCTATGCAACATAATCTTGATTAACTCATATATTGAATTATTTTCTACATATTTACAGGAATCTATTTAGATGCTTAACCATCGACAAAATATTATGTTAATAAAAAAATGTATTATAACCTATTTATTTTTTGTGTTTCTCGTATTGGAAACATTGCTTCATTTATAACTTAAAACATTCAATGAACAATATTCTTCTTCACAGTTCATATTTTCAAGTTACATTCATTCTTACAGCATAATAAATAGTAAGGCACTTTTATTGAATATCGAAATACAGCTGATATAGAAAATTTATACGTTTGAAAGAGCGCCAAATTCTCTTGTTAAGCTTCTGTGATTGCTGTGGCACGGATGTTGATTTGGCTTAAGGTCAACTACTTTAATGGATTTTGTAAGACCGGACATATTTTTTTTATGGTTTTAACTCCCACAGTAATACATTGCTCATAATAAAATACAATAAAAACTTTTATTATTATAATAAAATACTTTTACTGGTGGTGAGAGATTATAATTTGATTTAATTACAGAGGTTAAAATGTAATGTGGCAACAATGGTTGTAAACAGTAAAAAAAAACTTCATAATTTATTTTACTAAATTATATAAATAGGAGAAAAATGGCTTTTAGACATTGGATAATGTCGTACTCTATGTAAACACATATATTTTATATAATTGTCCACAACACCTGAACTTGATTGTCATTTCAAATTAAATTTATTCTTCATTAAAACACAACATTAATTATAGGATTGAATGGATGAATTATAACATGAAAATGCTTCAAATTTACGTATTTTCATTTGTATTTATTATTTTGTTTTACATTTGAGTTTTGTAGATTTTTACATTTTAAAGTTATTTGATCACATTCTAATCTAATGTGAAAATATTAGATTAGTTATTATGAATACCAGAATAGGGTAAGTTGAAAATTAAATGTCATATTATGATTATGCATCTACGGAACATTAGCTTTCCAGCGGTATTTTATTTATTGTGATAGAACAGTTTTAAGTGGGCGTAAAGTTGAATTGCAAAATACGTGTTTTATAGTTGGTGAACTAATTTATGCCTAGGCCGTGGGTCGATTTTAGGTCGGGTAAACCTTGATGGGGGAAATTAATTTCCATTTTAAAACCCCATGTTAAGCAGTAGATAATGGTAGATTCAATTTATTATTTAATATGATGGAAGTGTTTTGGCAACGACTGAGTCCGAGGGAACTTCCTTAGGCAGATAGAGGGGAGAGTAAATGTGCGTGGAACGGTTTGAGTTCAAGAGTCCGCTTTGAGAGCTAATAGAAAGTAGGTGGCGTTTTCAAAAGGGAGATGTAATAACAAAAAGAAGTGAGAAAAAATAAGGTGTATAATAAATGATAAGAAATAAGTAGTATAAAATATGATAGTGTGATTGTGATGTGTGAGAGATTGCTTTGATAGGAAATGTTTTGTGAGTCCATAATCACTACATATGGAAGTAAAGACATTTACTTTCATTAATCCTCATGATGTCTTTGGGGTTGGCGTTTTTCAAATTTTAAATGTGTGGGACGTTTTGTTTGAATCTCGTCATCCTTGAAGCGTATTTATTATTTAAAAAAAGATTAATTTTACTAGATGCCCTCATAGAAAATTTACGTGAACTTTGGAAAGGGCCAAAAAACATGTCACCATGCTACTCGAGAATGTATAGATTGTTTTCTACGCCGACCCTACATTTATTATTTTTTGTTTATTTAACATTTCTAGGCAAATATTTTAGGGGTTTTGTAGAGGTCTACTAAAATTTTATATTATCTTATCTTGTAGAGGCCATTTATATAGGAGAATAGTTATCGTTGATTAATCCAATTGTAAAAAAAAGAAGAAAAACACACTTTCATAGCTTTTGACATTATTTTGTTGTTGTTGTTTTTTTTTTTTTTTTTTTTTTAAATGGACATTGAGAAAGTGTATTATTTACTTGATTTCTCTCTAAAATAATAAATATGAGCTAAAAAAAACTTAACAACAAAAATTGTAAGCCTACACGAAGTAGACTTAGAGAATACGAATGATTGAGTATAATTTATTCTTAATAGATATTTAGTTTACGATGCTGAAGAGATATTTAACAAAAGACTATCAAGCGCTAGAAAAACTGTCGAGTGTGCTTTTGGAATCTTATTTAGTAAGTGGCGTATCGTGAGTAATTGCATAGAAACTATTCCTTCTACTGCGGATAATATTATTAAAGCAGTTTGTATTTTAAACAACCTCGTTAAAGTTATTGATATGGATTCTGTGGTGACGTTGAAGACATTCCACCCATTCCAGCAAGATCAAACCTCACCAGGGCTGGAAGATCAAGAAACGCGCAGCAAAAGAAGCAAAGTGTATAAGAAAAAAGTTTGTAAATTATTTCGTTAACAATCCCCTGGATAGATAGGCCAATTTAATGTGTAAAAATACCTTTATAATGCAGTTGTAAATTGATTCAACCTAATTAACTCTTTGATTGTTTTACAACTTTACATTAACTACGTAATATCAGATTCTATCCTTTCTTTTTAAGTAAATTGCACGTTTTATTAATTGCTTATTGTGCCTAAATGGTAGTGAAATATAATTTGACTAGTGTAACTTAACTAGTCTACAATAATAGGCCTCTATAATAATTGTTTATCTTTTATTATGATTATTCTCATTTGTATTAATTACCTGTCGTTCTATGCGAGCTGCTGTGGAGGGGGATGGCAACTTGGCCTTGAACGCACCAATCACAGGGAAGCATCCATGTAGACCGCGCAGTAGACATCCATGTAAAACAAACTCATTTGATTTTCAAAAGCATTGATATAAACCTCCTGGATGGCATCGCGCTAAACCTCCACCGCGACTTACCTGCTCTGTTCTCTTCCATTCACTACAATGTGTTTGTTTTACATGGATGTCGACATAGACCGTGACTTAAGTAGTATCATCCACCGCGACCCACTTGTTCTGTTAGTACCCGAGTTTGTAACCGTGCGTTTGCTATGACAATTATTTGACTAATTGTCGATTAGATTTAATCATTATTATTATTACATATTAAACTAATACAAAACTATTTCGCTGATTGTCGTTTATATAACTACTATCCCCAATATTGTCATGTTATACAAATTATGTTTTATAACAATTCTATTACAATTGTAATCCATTGCAAGTCTAATTCAGTGTCTAATATTATTTGAATGCTTTATAGTTAAACTCAAAGTCACTTACACGACATTGTTGTTATACATGACTAGACTTCGGCTTTATAATGCGAGTCTCCTAGTAAAACGACTTTGAGGCATTCACCTACACAGCCGTTCTTATGAATGAATAAATCTATTTACATTTCTTGTAATTTCATATTACTGCATTTGATACTCATATGAGATCAATATAAATAACGAAATGTTAAATAAATAACAATCCCAAATATTTGACTATAACAACGGAATTATCTTAAAAACCAAATTTAGTTTTCTAGTACAGGCGTGACCGCGTGAATGAGCGACCACGAGTGAACGATCACATCACTAATTTGATCAAGTAGCATAGGAAATTTATAAATTTCTTTTTTCATTTTTTTTCAAAATGGATTTGTTGGCACAATTTCTAATTTCCATATATATTTGGACAACTACTCTGACATAACTCCAAAAATATATTTAATTTCTTCTTCTCTAATTTCAAAATTTCACGTTAATGTCTACAAAAGAGTGTAGAGTTAAAATATAAATTACAAATTATGTGCACTTAGACATGTAAACGTTTTTAAAAAGTTTAATTTGAAAATTTAACAAAATCCATCTAATTACGGTGTAAGGGTAATTTTAAAGGTAAATTTTGTTGTTGTTTGTTTACAAAATAGAGAAGGTAGGTCATACAAACCAGAAAGGTAAGTACGGTATAGTAGTTTTTTTGTAATCCAAATAACACAACTTTGTATTCCCTTAGGTATCAGTATAACCCAGTCAGAAAGATAATAGGCTTACATCGCAACACCATGAGCATGGAATTTAACGTTAGGAAAGACATATTGCCTCTTCTGCCGCCTCGCACAACACCTTCGCCAGGACTACAACAACACCTTCGCGTACCCTGTGCTAGAACACCGCATTAAAAAACACTAAAATTTTAATCAAAAAACATCATATTGTAATGTTTTAATATTCTTGATTTTATTTTGTTACAGTACGCCGTATTATATCAACTAAAATTATCTTTCTGATCAATAAATTTATTTACTTTTTTATGTAAAACATTAATCTAAAACTATACTTATTATTAGATGTACGTATTTTTATGTCTAAAGATGGGAGGCTAAATGGAAAGATATTATTAAAATGTAATTTTAAATTATAACGTCTTAATATTCGTAAGATTGTTTATTTACTTCATCAATTATTGCTTCAAAATAATATAATAGTCACTTGCTGCAATGACCCTACAACTTATTATTTTTTTAGTAATATGAAAATAAGAAATTACCTCTCTGTAAAGATGATAATTTTTTTTTGTGGACTCAGTTACTAAATGATAAATAAAATTAGTAATGATTGATAGAGGGTTACATGACGACATAATAATAATTGTTCTAGAAACACGTATACACTGTACATTGATATTAGGTCATCGTAACCCTTATAATTGGTGTTAGTAAATTAACTATTTCAATCACAATTTAAAACGCATAGGTGGTTTATGCAGCCTTGGTCCTGAGAAGTTGTGTTTCTTTTCTTACTTACAGGTATAGTCATGTCAAAAAAGCATATTTGGGGAATTCTATTATTAAAGCGATATAATTTACTATGGATATAAGTCAGCAAAATATAATTAGTTATTTAAACCTTAATATCAAAATTGAAAATGGTAAACATATTTTTAGTATTTATAGTAAGCCTACTTTTACAGACAACGTGATTCACGCCAATTCTCAACATCCAGTAAACCATAAGCTGGCAGCTTTCCATAGTATGTTGCATCCCTTAATTAACATCCCTATGTCAAAGGATGATTATTTTAATGAATTAAATTGTATAAAAGAAATATTTAATAATAATGGGCATGCTGACAAGATAATAGATAAACTGTTAAATAAAAAGTTGAAAAATATTGCCAAAAAAATATTTTCCCCAGTGAGTGTGATAATAAATCCACAAAATGGCGGAAAGTAGGTTATGTTGGTCAAATTAGTTATAAATTGGGTAAACTATTGGAAAATAAAAAAGCTGTAAACCAGCATTTTATGTAGATAATAATTTGGGTAAATTGTTAGTTAATAGTATAGATAAAATACCAAAAATGAGGAAATGTGGAGTCTATCAATTATGTTGTAAAATTTGTAACGCTACATATATAGGGCAAACGGGTGGAAATTTTAAAACTAGATTAAGTGAGCATGATAGAATTTGGAGGTTAGGACATGAGGACTCTAGTGTTGCTAATCATTTAAAAATACACAATGTTTCGGATTTTCATGCTGATATAAATTTTGATATTTTACACAACATAGCTAATAAATCTAAAAAAAATAAACTTTCTGGAAAATTTAGAAATTAATAGATTAGTTAAAAATAAAAATGTGGTAGTGTTAAATTATCAACTAGATTTAAGTAATTCCCCACATTAAAACCATTAAATAAGTCAAGTCGTTGACCCTCCTTTCCATTCCCCTCCTCTACCTTTCTCATTTAGGTATAAGGGAAATACCCAACTATTGTCATACTTAGTTGTTATATTGTGTACTGAACCTTTTTGTTTTATTCTTTTATAAGTCCTTGACAATGCTTTAACTAGCGAAACCATGGTTGGCAAGTTTCAATTAAAATATTGTGGTTTATACTAAAAAAAAAAAAATAAATAAAATAAAATGTTGTTTTAATTCATTTAAAATGTAATACCACCTAGTACCTACGGTCTTTAGTATAAATAATCATGTCTTTCGTGAGGGGGAACGTAAAATGTAAAAGATAGAATAAATATTATAAATTCGGAAACTTGCGTTGCGTGTTTGTATAATTTATTCCATGAGACCGCATCCTCTAGCCATCCTGACAAAATTTCGGTCAACGTGGATGCAGTCTCCAGACAGCAGAGGACTTACGATTTTTTGACAGGGATTTTCAGCTTTTTGACAGGCACAAAAGAAGTTTGCATTCAACGATAGCACCTTTTATTAATCCTCCCTCCAGTAATTGATAAGCTCTTCAAATAAATTCGCTTTTCTAAATTGTAAAGGAAAATGTCATATAACCTATACGTTTACGTAAACTAAACCATCTCCCAAGGCAGTCATAAAACCTTATCAAAAACTAATTGGTACGATTTTGACATTTTATACATTTTTTTGTAATTCTCTGAAGTGAAAAGAAATTAATAGACCCCAAGGCTCTCACCTTACTAATATTACGCCCATACACGGTAGTCTGCAAAATCACTTTGATATCAAGACACAAATTGTTTTAAATTCCATAGTAAGAGTTTACATACTCTTATAAAGCAACTCTTCTACAGGACAAACAAACTACATACAAAAAATTATTTCACTGATGTGATATTATTATTATTATTATTATTATCAAGTGATGTGATATTTGGAGGTGGTTCCCAAATGGGAGAAAAATGAATGCAGAGAAGGAATGAATTTACCACCTTAAAAGCTAGAACGAAGGCACCATCGATTTAAAAAAAAATCAACACAAACCGAGTTATGAGTGGGAATATAGTCGGGACCAACTGAATGTCCTGTTACAATGGTTGCGATACCATGGCCTGCTTCCCAAGACCTAACAAAATTGACAAACATGCAGTTTTATATAGAAAATACAGTGTATTTTACAATGGGTGCCATTGAGTTCACGTTTAGGTATCCTCCTCTTGTTTAAAGACGGGAGAGGCGAAAGCTTGTTGATTCAGTGTCCAAGAGTTAATATATTACTAAGTCTATATAAGTCAAGTCGTTGACCCTCCTTTCCGTTCCCCTCCTCTACCTTTCTCATTTAGGTATAAGGGAAATACCCAACTATTGTCATACTTAGTTGTTATATTGTGTACTGAACCTTTTTGTTTCATTCTTTTATAAGTCCTTGAAGTAATTTAGTACTTCAAGTAATTTAGTTATATTTAAAAAAGATCCGTAATTTGACACAAATGAATACTTTAAATGTCTTATATGATAACTGGTCAAAACGCATAGACCGGACCATATTATTCAGTAGTTGTAGTTTATATGTTGCATGCAGATTTCTTTAAAACTGTTCAAGCTCTCCCACGAGAACTTCGGAGGGAACAGTTTTAAAGAAATCTGCATGCAACATATAAACTACAACTACTGAATAATATGGTCCGGTCTATGCGTTTCGACCAGTTATCATATAAGACATTTTAAGTATTCATTTGTGTCAAATTACGGATCTTTTTTAAATCAAACTAAGTTATCTTTAAACCATCCTCCCAACTGGCGGGTTAATTCCTTATACCTCTTCATTCTGTTTATTTTCTTAATACAAGATTATTGTACTTTTTTTGTTAAATTTATTGACACGGCGGGGTACAGCAAACGAACTCATCGTGGCGGTATAAGAGTGTCCTGTTAGAACTCTTATTGCTACTAACGATTGTATCTAGTTGATTCTCTCCTAAGTATGTGAATACACTTCCCCGCGGTCAGACACGATTGACGGTCAAAATGATTAATTAAAAATGAGCAATCGGAACAACTAAAGGTGGAACTGATAATATATCATTTCCATCGGGTAGTGTTAACGGAAAGCTAATCAATGGAATTTAGTACAACAACCTTAAATTAGAAGTATTGAAATACTAGTTTTGGGGATTTGTTCTGTTTTAAAATGTCTAACAAAACATAATATGAGAACACGGTACATCATTTTAAGCTCATGTTAATGCATAATATAATCTGACTGTAAGAACTAATTTATAAATAAATGTATATTCTAAGCGAAAATATTTATTAATTGCACACCAATAATATCGTCATTGGATGAATAAATTACAGAGGTAATAAATACCGTAAATTTGTTACCTTGAAAGAATAACTTATTTAATTTTGAAGTAAAACGTCACTATAAGGGAAATAAATTAAAAGGTCTTATTCAAGGTGAGTGGTTTTTGCCGATGTTTAAATGTCTGGGAGGAGTCAAGTCTAATTCCTTTTTTTTTTTCCAATTAACGAAAAGAAGGTTTTTTTTTGTACAGAATAGCTCTTATGCGATTTTAATTTTTATAGTTTTTGGAGGTCTCTGTTGATAAGAAGTCCAGATACTTATACAATTCAGTCAAATATGAACTTGGTGTTTCATTTATTTATAAACATATAACTTGCATAAAAATCAGTTAAATAAATTTCTAAATCTTGGAAACTTTTTTACAGGCCATATCAAAATAATTGTGTTTAACGAAAAAATTTTCGTTATATATTTAGATACTTCGTTCTAACTTTTTTCTTAATAAACTTGTATTAAAACTGGTTTTGGGTCCCCAGGTGTGAAATAATATATCGCTCGCTTGAAGACAAATGTAAGCACATATGAAATATAACTCTAAGTTATTTAACGGGTTAATGCACACCTACTGTCACGTCTAACAAAAAAGAAGGACAAAATGAAGATGAACTAGACCCATCACGCAGACATGAGCTCAGATTTAATACTGACAATAGTACAATATAGGATCACAGTCTAACGTGCTTTCACTTTTGTTTACATTAATAAGCTGGTTTACAATATTTTTTCTTTTCTAAAACTTTACCAACTGCATGGCTAACTTTACCAAAATAGTTAATTCTACGCCACTTTTGTGTGGAATTATTAGAATTGACTATTGGGAAAATAAAAAATTTAGCCTTATTTTTAAATTTTCTTTTTAACATTTTATCAATGAGATTAACCTCATAACCATTATTAATGGCTATTTGTTTAATACATACAAGCTCAGTATAAAAATCATCATTAGACATAGGAATATTAATGAGACGATACAACATACTATGAAAAGCAGCCAATTTATGATTATAAGGATGTTGTGATGTAACATGTATAATGTTGTCACTAAACGTAGGTTTCCTAAAAACGCTGAAATTATGCCTACCATCAATGATTTTAATTGTAAGATCTAAAAAATTTATTTGATTATTCTGTCCTACTTCCATAGTAAATTGTATCGCCGAGTTAAACAAACGGAATTTTTGTCATTTTCTCCTTTACTTCAACCTCTATTCAAGGTTGGTTAATAAATGTGTGAATGACCTGTGGGGTTTTTCCCCTGGGTCTTTGTGCTTTGTTTGTTAACGGGAATTTCCTGCCTTTCTCGACCTTTTATAATAGTTATGTTGTGCTTTGTATTTAGTCTTGTAAGAGCCTCGTCAATGCCGTAACTGGCGAAACCATGGTCGGCTAGACCAAATAAATTATAGAATTTTTACAAAAGAAAAATTGTGTTTTATTTGTGATAATTTAAAGATTAACCAACTCTTTGGTATTTTTTAATTACTTAAAATCGAATATTACAATCCATAAATGACAGTCATTTAGATTATTTTATTTCGATTAATTTTTTAAATATCCCTACTTTTTTAAAGTTATGTATTACTGAAGATGGTACTTCATTCAATGCCACCAACAGCTGTGCGACAAAGTAGGGTCGTCTAGTCTTGAAAAATGCCTTTATCGTCTTTTAAATGACGTATTATCTCATATCGATAATATAACAGCTTTTTTTAATGTAGGTGTTACAACAGGCGTCTGTAGCGAGGAACGAAACATAGAAATGTCATAATTGTGCATTTTAAATATGTACATCCATTTAATTCTACAGTGGTCATTGCATATTCATTATTTATTTTCAGTAATGAATCTTTCCATAATTGTATTTAAATGTATTTTATTTTCTAAATCTTTACGCAAAGAGTCTAATATTTTATCTGAATAATTAAATAAAGTTGGACTAAGTCAAGGTTGACAGCATCCTAAGTATATAAAATAAAGTGGAACGTGTAGGTCGACATAATCAGAGGTAGGTAATTTATCTCTCAGTGAATAATAATAACATACAGACTGATTTGGATTATAATGAGGAAAATGAGGCATTAAACGGGTGAACGATAAATAATGATAAAAAAAAGTTTTAAATAACAATTATAGCATTTTAACTTATTTAAAGTTACCTGAACACTTTAATATTAGACTATTATGAAGGTCTAATTGGAATAATGTTTTAATATAAAACTCTTGCAATTCACGAAATTAATTTTAAAAGTTCTAAATTTTACCCAATGCTAGACATACGACTTTTTTTTAAGGTATCCGTCAGTTATTTTCATTTTCTGACTAATAACTGAACACTTAAATTTTCAGGAAAAAGCTTGAATTATTTTTATTAGGCTTTTTACATTAAACGGGAATCTAAATATACAATATACGGGCACTATACGAGAAATTGTATAATTTTATAAATAACTCTTTTACTTATATCTATTAAACACCAGGAAGATATTCCTTAACAAGCAATAATACAAGATGAGAGATTATAATGAAATTATATAAATCTTTACTCTACATTAAGTTTATTGAATTTTACTTTAAGTTGTTTAATATATCTTGTAACTCGGTGTATTGGGATCTCATATTGATCTTCTGTCTCCATGTAGTTTGAGTTATACGTAATCAAGTTCAAGTGTTTTATTGCAAACTGCCAATCAAATACATTGTGCAACTTGACATGAATATATCTCTTGGCTCTTTAATAAATACTACATTCCAAACTTTGACATAAACAGAACTATTTTACGTTGGCCATACAAGAGATAAACCCAATTGATGTTGTATCGAATTAATGATAATACTGTTCGCGGTGCTTTCCCTTTATTAATCACCAGGTACTTTATAATATGATCAGTATTTTTTAATAATCACTTTTATATTTAGTCATATCCTTGACTACTCAGGCTTGTTTAAGGTTTGAGATCTCTTCTTATGTCTTATAGATACAGATTATATTCTAACATTGCTCTAGGCTTAGTTGGTGTTTTTATCTTTTATACTCTAGGTTTAATACTTATTAACGAGAGTTGATATATACTCCCGAAACGTCGTGTAGTAGTTCTTACAAACATAAATTTTATCAATTATCGGAATAAACAATGGTAAGGATATTAGTGTTATGTTGTATGGGGTCAAACGATTGTGACCCACAGAATATTTAAAATAGCTGAATACTGTTTTAAAAACATTGCAATTCATTAATGAAATTTCTTTAATGTAAATTAATTTCGTCATCTGTTTTACATACGAAAGGAAATTACTATACACCCATCAAATCACAGAAACATTTTCGTTCCATTCATTACAGTTCAAATCATGAGGAGTTATGTAATTGTTATATTTTCATCTCGTAGATATGTATTAAAATTATTGTACTATATACATTTATTACACAATAACATAATGAAAATATGCAATTGTATTATCACGGATTTTACGACTTAATACTTGTAAAGAAAATTCAGATTTTGATTATTAATTATTATATTCTTATTTATTTTTAATTCAATTTATTAGTTTCGGAGGAACAGTTTTATTAAAGGCATTTCATATTAAATAACAGTTGTGATTATACTTATCATTGAAATTTAATATTGAACCAATTCTTTCCAATTAATTTTTAAAAAGCAATTTTAGTAGATTTTAGTATATTCCTTTTCTCATAGTAATATTTGGGAATACAGAAATAAATAGCAAGATTTTTCAGTATTATATTAAAATATTCTATAACTTCTCTGCAAGACTAATTTTGAACTCTTACTTTATTTTCCTTGGAAAATATGTAGGTTAACCACACTAACTGTGATTGGGGATTTTTATTTCTGGAAAAGTTTAGTGTTTATACGTTTAGAGGATATAATTGATATATTAAAAAAAATTATGTTTTTTTTTTTTTTTAGAATTTAAAATCACAATATTTAGGTAAAGTTGTTATGGTGATAACATGCCAACAAGAAACAAAACAAAAACATACCCATACTTATATTTAATGGTTAACACATTTTATTTTTAGAGGTATACTTTATGTATTAAAATCAAAATATTTGTGTATAACACATTATATATAATTGGATTCTCATAATTGCAGAATAATAAAAATCACCAACTTCAAGTAAATATATAACCATATTTATATTGTAGGGTTTAAAAGCCTTAAAATGTTTATTATGTTTATGTATGCTGAATATTAGTTAAAACATTGTTTAAATTTTTAAACGTACTAAAATATGTATCAACAATGGTTGTTTGACAAAATTATATTCTTTCTGCAACAAAACACTGAGTTGAATGAAATATTAAAACATGGTTAATTATTATGTGCAAACGATAGCTTTCATTCTATTCAAATCAACAAGCTCTGACTGTTGTACATAATATGCGATTTTATGTCACATTGGAGTGGATAAAATTATAAACTTAAGGCTATTTCGGTCCTCTCAATTTCACACAGAAAACAACTCCCGCAGAATTCCCTAGAGTTATATAGAAGGGATGTATCTCTTTAATGAATTAAAGTTTGATATTGACTTTGGCTTTGTTCCAAACGTAGGCACTTTGTGCCTTGGGGAAAGGAGACACAATGATCTTCCTAAAACACACACGCACATGCATAATAAATCTCAATTTAGTACTAATAACAGAAACTTGTAAATATTTATCCCAATAAATAATACAACCAGTTTTTACGATAGATATTTGTGTGAAATATAAATTGTTTAAACATTTTCTTCAAGAATTATATATTTTCAGTTGTATATATCTCAATAATTTTTAATCATAGTTAAGTCACATACAAAGTTAAGTTTTATGCAATTCAGTCGTTACAAAATTTAACAATAAACGTATGTATAAAAGAGTGGTGTATAAAAGACCGTACGAAATTGTTATTTACAAGAAGGTTGGAAGGAGCATTTTTGGAATATGTTTGTGTGTTCAAAACTAACTGAATAAAAAATGTAAGCATATTAAATATCATTTACAAGTAGACGTAATGGCTATTTTAAAAGGAATTTACTAAATATGTTAATTTATTTTACAATGATTATAAAGTATATAACTTAATCACTATAGAGTATCAAAAATAGAAAATGTATTAGTAAGTGTCTTAAAATTAACAATTTAATTTTCCTCTAATATTATATCCTAGGCAAACTAGAACACTTTTTTCTTCTTCCGGCCGTTAGTGGTTCAGATTGAGTGTGATTTTGGATGTTTATTTTTATCCAGTGTAGATCAATCCAAAATTACACTCAATTATATATTACTTTATTAGTAGTTAGCAAATTATATCCTCTCTTAACTAAAATTGTATTTAGTGACCAATTTTTAAAATTTCTGAAGGATCACTTTTTATATTAATTGTTTGATTTGTTGAATAGTGTTTGAAAGCAATTAGTTATTCATATACTTTGAGACATATTTTATGTTTTGAAGTAATATTAATTTATATTCAATTTGTTACTACGCTTTTAGGTTGTAAGTTTTTGTTCTTTCTGAAGAATATTATTACTTTTATGTAAATTTTGTTAAATTTGTTGATTTAAGAATTATTTTATTAATTAATAAGTTTGTAATAATTATTTCTGAATATGTTTAGGAACCGTAGTTAATCATTTTAAAATATTTAAAATTGTCAGTTAATATTGTAAATTATTAGTTAGTCTTTTGCGTTTCACAAGCAATTAAGTGAGTGGGCACAAAAAATACTTGTCAGGTTTAATACGAATGAAGTTTTGTGTGAAAATTAGATTACATGCTGAGTAGGGAAGTTCCATGGAGTTTGATTTTTTATTTCCGTATACTAAATCTTAAAGTTAATTTTCTTCTTCTTTCCTTCGAATCAGTCTTCCAGGTAAAAGACTTATAAACATTTTTTTATTAAAGGAGGTTTATTATTTAGCTTGGTGAGTTTGTAGTTGAGATGATTGTAAACATTATATGTCATAAGTCATTCTTTGGTTGTAATTCTAAAAAGTCATGATGGCAAGGTTACGCAAGGAATGCTGACAAGACTTATAGAATGTGTGTAGCATGAATGCTGGTGCACATGGAATTTGATAATATATTTATAGTTGTAACTATCAGATATTTCCAGATAGATGATTACATCACTTACTACTTTGAATACATGTTGCATTGATGAATTTGAAATTGACTGAAATCAAGATTTAAATATAAATTTAGTCACAATATTGCTAGGTCAGATAATTGTAATTACTGAATATCGATTTAAAAAAATAATGAAGACTTTTTTCAATGAAGAAAAAGGGATATTTGAGGTTAAAATGAGATTTGAATTTTTTTATTTTATACAAAATGTTTTAGTTAAATTCAAGGTAATTTTTAAAAGGAAAAAAAATATATTTGTGAAAAATTAATTAAAGTTGAAGAATTAGTGAAGAAAATAATAATATCACGATTAAGGAAAAAAAATTAAAGGTTTTTTTGTACAATAAATGATAAGTGGTATTAAAAATTGGTGCGTTAGATTGTCGTTTTTCAATGAAGCTTTCAGCTAATTTTCAAAATAATATACGACATAATATAATATTCAAAATATTAACCCATAATAAACATGATGAAATAATAAAAAAATATTTACTTGTTAGGTGTTAAGGTCCTTATCCTTGTGGTTGTGTAACTTGTGATTTTCGCAACTCCTGCAGACGATATTTAATTTTATTCTTGAAACAAGGTTTGTTCGTGATAGTTATCACCGTACTTTTATCTGTTCTAAATAATAATATTGTTGTTTAAAATTACTATAAACAAAGCCAACAAACACAACTAATTATTTAAATCCTTTTCAATGAAGACACAAAATAGTTTATTACTAAATGACCTACCTCCAAACAAAGTCTGATTTTGACGTTTATTGAAAAATATTGCAAAATCTTAATTTTTTCTTAACTTAATTATAATAATGCATTGTGACAGATAGTGCAGATAGATCATTAAGAATGATTATTCCAAACTTCATACTTGATAATATCTCAATAATTCAAACATTACATACGGCATTAGATGACCTTATGTTCATGTTCTGACGGTAATTGTTTAAAAAATATTACAGCTCCAACATTTTTCTACTGAACCTGTAAATATGAAATAAGATTCGCTTTCTCGCTCTCCCTGATATATGTATATTTGTTAATACTCCAGTCACTATTCTGATATTTATTTCTGTTCATGTTGATTAAATAATGTTCTGACTTTGCTTCATATTGACACTAAATAGTTTAATAGCTTGTCTTTAATGTTTCTGTGGTTTCTCTCCCTAAATAAAGTAATAGTTTCATGAATTTAATGGACAACATTAGGATATAACCCATATTTATTCATTAACACATTTACACTACTCCGACTTTCACTAATCTTGACCATAAAACAAGCTCAGATTTGTCTGAAATAAAAGCCTAACACACATAATCCTTTGGAGTTTCTTTCTGGAGTAAAAAGCTGATACAAAATAAAGTAAATAAACATATTGATCACGTATTCCAATTTTAGATTATATTATAAGGTTATAATTAATTACAATGGCAACTTCATTTTCCATTTATTAAATTGTGCAAATATACACACTCATGTCTTTGTGTATTATCACATAAGGTTTGGCAAATAAAAGCTTTGTCTTCAGTCCACTAATATCATTTACTTTAATAATTGTAGTCCCTGTTATGTCTTTTTTCGTAATTGCCATGATATCTGAAGTATTAGGTACTTACTGCACACGTTCCGTATGGAGGTAATTTGTGAAATCGCGATAAATGAAACCAATTAGACATGAATTGAGACTCATTTCATATTCTTTTAATATTTTTATACAACCGAGATTTCTCGCACTTAAATATTTTAAGATAACAATCAATTCTCCAATTTTTTTTCCTGCATGGTTGGTAATAGTTTAAATTTTTTTTTTTTTAAATACTTCGTCTTAATTATTTTAGGTGTTTGAAATTGATTTATACTTTGATAATAAAATTATAAGGAATTGTTTTACCACTATTGCGAAAATAAAACATCACCTACCATTAACAATAGTTAAATATGTATATTTATTTCAACATTATTTAATTTCATCCTTTTATGAAATATGTATTACATTTAGAGTTTTCTATAATTTTTATCATATATTACTTTTTACTCATAAGATATTATATTTTAAATGGTGAATTTAAATTAGGTTTTAGAGGAGTACTACTTCAGTCCTTGTTTGATAAGTTCTTTCATACTAATACTACATAGTTTATTAAAAATTATAATGTAACAAAAATAAGGGATTGGTACACTTAATAATCCCAATTTTTACTTCATATTATGATTTTTACCAAGTTACCCATTATTTTTACAATATCAATTACCTTATATTATTCAGAACTTTAGATATTGCTATTGTGATTTTAAAACATAATTTATTTAACGAAGAATAAAATTTAATAACAGTTTCATTGAAACATAATATTGTTTGCTTAAATAGAAGCTTTCATTATTATTTTACGCCAAAATAAGGTGATGGTATTTCACACAATATTTTTTCATGTGTTCTCATTTGAGACAACATTATCTCAGAATTGGCTACACCTACTAAATTATTATTATAGATACAAATATATCAGAAGATTTAATCACGGAATCGGTA
This sequence comes from Aphrophora alni, assembly GCA_963513935.1. NCBI lineage: Eukaryota > Metazoa > Arthropoda > Insecta > Hemiptera > Aphrophoridae > Aphrophora > Aphrophora alni. The sequence goes on along the minus strand of OY740767.1, from coordinate 80,130,821 downwards.
TCGTTCCAACAAATTTGATTAAGGACTTTTGAACCACCTTAAAAATAACTAAAATCTAGATGCGTGCAATAACATGTCACACGTTTGTCAAACATGAGTAGAACCAGCTAGGTATAACTAAAACGTATCGGCATGGCAATGAGAAAAACGCATAAGCCTACTGTAAATTACCAGAGGGTTATGTTGAACTAATTTTTTTTCCAGCATAACCAAACATAAATATGAAATAATCGTGCATCAAATATTATATCCTACGCCACACACACCACAGCAGGTTGAATATATATTCTATTTATATTCCACAGATCCGCTGGTCTGAATAAAAGTAATATATATATAAGCAAAATATATGGATCGGTAAAAGAGTAAATGAGTGTACTGACAGGTCTTTAAAAAGTCACATATTTTTATGTTTTAAGATAAGTATATAGGAAATGGTTTTTAATACCACTCAATTTACTCCTTTTAACCAAACAGTTTTATAAATATTTTCATTGCATTCATAAGAAGTATAACGAAACATAAAACCATATAAACATTCCTAGCGTCCAGTTTTAGGAACTGTTATAAAATCTCTTTAAAATGTTTTCAAATACCAGTACTCCTGAGACAATTATCCGACATGCCTCTTATAATGACGTTTTAAAGATTCTACCTTTATAACTTGATGAAGTAGGATGATGTATGCTCTCAAAACGTCATGCAATATTTTTTTTTTAACACAAATGATGGAAATACACAATAATGATGAACAACATTATTACTTCTTTATTATTTCAGAAAAAATTATACATTTGGCTCTGAAATCCTCCATTTTAATTACTATAACAATAGGTGGTCACTCACCCAATGCAAAAAAAACTATTTGTTCTAAATCGCAATAGCTTTCATGGGACTTTTATAAAATATTTATTAATTATGTTTTGCGGTGACACTTTTCTTTCCAATTTATAACATTCAGTACAAACACATAAATTATAACTTCAACCAAATTATAGTATGCTATAAGTAGGCCTACTTGTACTAATTTTTATATATTTATGTTAATATTTGTTTAGTTATTGTAAAGAACCCAATTTTTATTTCATCTGTTAATTGTAATGGTACGTACTTAGGATACGTTGTTTTTTGGGGGGGGGGGGGGTACGTGTAAAAGAGTGTGTACGATATTTTTGCACAATTTAAAAATACTACAGCTAAGTAAAATATATGTGATTAATTTATATTAGACAAACTTGCTTTCCAAACTCCATAGGTATTTTGTCAAATTTCAATTGAAAAGTAAAGAATTATATACCAGCAAGGATTAAGCTCTTAAAATTATTTCTCAGGATCCAATTTATTCAAACAAGAAAATATTTTAAGTAAATATTTTCCAAATTATTATATTGTCTGTTTAAATATATACAAGTTTATATCGAAATTGCTTTACAAAAACACTTGATTAAATCTGTTACTGAAGGATTAATAATAATTCTCATTGATTACATCTGCTTATATAGATTTTAGCCTAATGAAACAAAAAACAACCCTCATGTTTCTGACAGCCTTTGACAATATGAAGAAACATACATCTTACAGATTCGAAAGCATAAATTAAATTCAAAATATATTCCATTACGTACACACTGAATTTAATATAAAACTTATGTTATATATATCTACATCTACCCGACGTCCATTTGTCATTCTCTTCACGACAATAGGTTCTTCTTTCGGTTCCAAGACCGAATCCACAATATGTACTATCATCAACGCAGGTGTAACAAAAATCCTCCTTCGGCCAATTTACTCGCTAAAAAGAGATATACCGTACCCAATTTGAATAGGTCTGTATCCGTGCCGTGTAAGTCAAGTATCGGGAGTTGTATACATTTTCTAAATACATCGGTCCGTTACATCTTCTCTCACACCCTCCCCATTCGTGACTGAAACAAAGTAGAATTATTCTCTGTTTTCACGGGGTTAGAACCGACACGACGTACATTATTTTGTTTATCTTTACATTTATTGGTCTGGCCGACAATGATTTGGCCAGTTACAGCATTGACGAAAGTTATATAAAGACTAAATAACCTTAGAATAAATGTACACACCTTTGAGACCAAACCCACAAGTCTCGGTACATGGCAATGGAACCTGTAAACGGGAAACCCAGTGAGTCATAAACTATTTAAACATGCTTTGACAAAAGATAAAGTAGTGGGGAAAAGGCATGACTTCTGTTCGATCGTTTAAAACTACACTAATATTATTACTCACAAGTCTCTTAATTTCTAATATTTCTAAAATGTTTCCTTTTTTACCCTTGACGTTAACATGGAGAATTTCAAATTTAATATTAGAAAAAAAATCATTTAATGCATGATTTTTTAAATAATTGGAAAAACTAGAATCTTTATAACCTAACAGCCAACTTCTTCATGGTCACTTATTCTACACTTAAAATTATGGCCTGTTTGACCAACATAAAAAGCATTACAAACACTACATGTCAATTTATAAACTCTACTTTATGCATTTTTCTATTTTATCTTTAATATTTATTAAAATCTTTCCTAAATTTCTATTAGAGTAAGAGACTGGCTTACAGTTTTTTTTTTCTTTTCCAAAATATTACCCATTTTGTAGCCAGTTTTCCCAAAATAATTGATTATACGCCAATTTTGTGTGTTTTTATTATAATTGACTACTGCATAAATCAACACTTTTGCAATGTTTTCTAGCTTTGTTTTTAAATTTTTTTCAATGACATTAGAGTCGTATCCATTATTATTTGCTATTTGTTTAAATCTTGAACGTTCTAAATATGTAGACTATTGCGTACGTTCTATCGTTCTACGTGTATAGTTGTACGTTCTACGTTCTGTTCTATGGTTGTACGTGAAAGTTCTATCAAAAATCACACTATTTTCCTTAATATTAACGGCACTATTTCTACGATGTACGAAATGTACCCTAAATTCCAAGAATCGTACAGCACGCAACAAGCCGTTTCCCTGCCTCGATTTATAATCTTTTAAAAATTGAAAATAATGCCCAAAAATATTTCTTTGGATGAACTTGTAACATCCAAATTCAATAAACAAATCTGCAGATTAAATCATCCACTCGTCTTCCCTAGCTTCAACTTCCGTCCCTTGACAGATGCCGGCACCTAGCGACTTTCTCCAAAAGTAAGCATCGCATGACATGCTAGCGCAAAGTCCAACCTCCGGTCGGCAGACCTGATCTAAAACTCTAGTCTAGTCTACCTGCATTTACTCACCATGTACAACATTCTTTCATAGCTCCGTTAGTCATTTTTTTTTCTCTTGTCTCAAAATTCACATCTCAGTTCATAAATGATATGTTAGTCTGCAGTTTTGTGCGCTTTAGTGTTCTAAAATGTTAAATAAATTTTTATTTTCACGGCACAAGCTCACGTGAACTGCGACAGGATTTTCCAGGTATTCAGATTTACAGATTTTATCATATCATAAATTTTTGTTAATGTTTTAAAATAATTTGTTAATTATCATTTATTCATTAAAATATGTATTTCATGTTTTATTTAATATTCAATGTTCTTTTCTTGAAACTAAATAATTATAAAATTTTTCATTTCTTAAAACATACTTTCAAAAACCATGAACAGGCATATTTTAAGTTTTGAGCAATTATGTGAAATTAGTGCAAACTAATGTTGAACATTAAACAATCAGAATATTTTATTGAACATGTCAAATATAAAACTATTAGAGAAATCTCTTCTAAATCAGAAAATTCGTTTTACAGACTTTTGCAGATTTTTGCAAGTCTCATACAAGCTTTGTTTTAAACAAAACTAAATATATATAAATAGCTTTATAATCATCTAAGAAGCTTTTAATTATAATCTTAACGAATTTCTGTGATGCAATCAATTTTCTTTAATTTTGACAAGTAACCAGATATTTTCTTTAATAAAGAGCTTTAATGGTACAACATGTCTGATTTTGCACAGACGCTAAAAAACGTGTTTTTTGCTTTAGCTAATACGCTGGTTGGAGAAACCTAGCAAATCTGGTTTCATTTTGCATACACCAGCAAAAGCTCTTAACATGTTTCTGCCTGCTTACAAAACACGTTTCGCATAATATATCTACAAACTTTCAAGTGCACAAAAGTGATGTTTTCCTTAAAACTGACTCTACAGAACTTTGACTAAACTTATATTGTACATGTGCCTAAATTGCTTAAACGAATGTGTGTTTCTTAAAGCTGTCATTTAAATGTAGTCTAGTGTAGTTATTTATAAATTATATAAAAAATTATTGGGTGGAGCCTGCATGCAAACTTTTCGGTCCTAACAACCTCCAAGAGGTTATTTTCTAAATTAACAAAAATTGACGTCAATTAATAAAATTTCAATATTCAAAATTTTCATTTCTTTTTTTAATAGACTTCTCATTTTATAACAAATTCTTTTATTTAAAATATATAAATTTATTGGCCAATATAGTGTTTAAGAAATTTATCAAACAAGTAATATTATGTAACTTTTAGTCTAGTGATGAACCTGTTTACAATTGATATGAATTTTTTGAATTTAAAACATCAAACTCATTTATAAATCTTTTCATTGTTAAATTCTGTAACTGTTTTAAAAACTATCATCTCATAAAGTAAAAGGGGGGAATAAATATCAGTATCTTTTCATCTTTTACTTATATTCTAATTTTACATTAAGGGCGTATAATCTTTTTTTTTTGTTTTGGATTAATTATAATCCTGTTAATTATTAAGCTGTGCTCATTGTCTTTTTTTATTGTTAAATTTTGTAACTATATATATATATATATAACTAAAAGGGGGGGGGGATAAATTTTCAGAATCTATTCATCAACTTTTTTTTAAAAATTATTATCATATGTTACATTAAGGGCGTATAACTTTTGATTAATTATAATCTTGGTAATCATAAGCTGTGTTTATGATGATTTGTCTCAGGATGTCTTTTAATTTGTAAATGATAAAATCTGAACCGTCGAAATTTCTTTTTCTTGTTAATAAATTTGAGCCTTGTTAATTACTAAATTTGTCTTTGTCTTTTTTTTATTTTTATTTTTCAAACATTGTTACCATTTGGTTCCGCCTTTTCTTAAATTTAAGTCCCCTGGTAACAAACTGTTGCTATTACTCCCAGTTTTGTTCAATTTTTAAGGAGAAACCCGACCCATGAGGCAAGTCTTACATAATACTCAAAATATTAAATGGAAAATGGAAAGAGATAAAAAGTAAAAATATTAAATAAATAAATAATAATAATTAAGAAAAAGTAAATGTAAATCCCTGGTCAAAACATTAAAGGTAATTTAGTAAAATTGCGAGTGCAAAAAGAAGTGAGAAATTGTGTGAAAATTTACAAATAAGGAAATCGGAGATTTTTTTCCTTTAGGCTACGAAACTTATACATTAATTCTACAAAAAAATGTGTGATACAAAATAAAATTTCAGTGAATTAGGAACCAAGGTGCAAAAGTAGGATTACGAAATTACGCAAAATTAGAATAAACGATATCAGAAAAAATGGTAACACCTAGAATCACAAATCGAAATCGTCAGGAAAGCCACGGTCAAGACCAAAGAGATGCAAGGTAAATAGTACAGAAAATTAGCTTGTTATACAAGTTTAAAATAAACCAAAAGGATTTCAGCCCAGTAGAAGTTTAATTTTGCAGGACCAGAAAGTGTCGGAAAACGCAACGTCGCGAGGGGCGGAGCCATGAAGCCAACTGACAGCATAAGTTATATATATTAATTAATGTAAAAAGTAATTTAAAATGGTTTGGAAGAGAAAAAAGAATATGCTAAGATTCAGAATAAATACTACAACACAGTGAAAGACAGAAAAATAAAAAACGTATTAATAAGGGAGATAAAGCAAATATCGTACATGGCCAAAAAGGGAAGAAAATTGGTATGAGAATACAATGTATTTCGGCTATAAATAAAGCCACTGACCCCCTCCGAGAGCTGTCTTGTAATGATTTTTCAAAGGTGACAGTTTGCATCAGATTCTTGAATTAAATTTGTAAAGTCAGTAGTAAAGAAAGTGGTACAATCAATTAAGTGTTAAAGTCAATTAGGAGGACTGATTTACGTCACATGCAAAGGGACGATAAAACCAGGACTAACAAATTGGACTGGACCTAGCTGTGCCAATGGACTGAAGCGAATAGCAGATTAATTAACAATGCATATCTACTCCACAACCGAACAATTCCAGGAAAGTCAACACGTCGGTCAAGGTTTGACATTTTTATAACATTTGATAATCAGGAACTGCTACTAAGTTCAATAAATATAATTTAAAATCCTTTAATAGTTTTTCCTGGGATTAATTTTGTTATAGTAAATAAATTGATATGTTATATTTTATAAATATTTAATGTGTGGCAATTTGAATTTTAATAGAAAAAAATTGTTGAAAAGTCAAATTCACGAAAGAAGTAAGTAATCAAATTAGGAAAAGTTTTAATTGTTTTAAATTTTGGTAAAATACCCACCTGGTCTTAAGGTTAATATCTATATTAAATAAGAATTTATAAAAGAAAATAATTTCGTAAAAAAGTTAATTATAAAATAAATGTGTTTAAATATCAATGAAAATTTAATTTGTTGCAAAAAGTGATATATACTTTTGGATTAATAATTATTATCGTCCGTATTTGCGGACGTTCGTGCGCTTACGACGTGCACCTTTTCTTTAAAATATCTTATGAAATTCGTAGGTGCGCGTCATACGCGGACATTTCCAAACAGAGATAAAGTACGTTATGTGGTTGGATTGTGCTATAGTCAATATCACTAAATATTATCGGGTGGTAAGCTATTTCTGTTTGTGTCATTTACGGTAGCTGTAATGTTTGTTTACAAACCCAATCAACAAGTAGTGGTGAGTCACATCCGGTGTTGGGCTTCTCAAGAAATGTGTCTCTTCAATTGTAATTCTTCGGTTATTTCCGTATGTACGGACATCGTTGGTATACTCTGTGCAGACTGCAGACAGTTTGGTGAATGAATGAGTAAGTGAAAATGAGTTCTGTAAAGCCTTTGGTTCATTTACTGCTGGTGAAAATTTTTAAGTTTTTCTTAAAGCAGAAGAGTTTGGTAATCGTGCAGCGAGCCGTAAGTACGGCATTACGGAATCCTGTATAAGAGAATGGAAGAAAGTTAAAGAGAAGCTTAAAGATTCCAATAAAAATAGAAGAGCATTTCGCGGAGGAAAACCAAAGTTTCTACAAGTAGAAGAACAGCTATTTTCCTACATCCAAGATATTAAGGGTTGGTTGGCTATATCAACAGTGATGGCAACTTTAAAGGCGAAACAAATAGCAAAAGATTTTCAAAATTTCGGATGCAGATTTCAAATTAAGCAGAGGCTGGTTACGTCGTTTTATAAAGAGTTATGGATTATCCATCAGAAAACGAAAGTCTATTTGCCAAAGTTTGCCGGACGCCTACGAAGAAAAATTAGTGACATTTTTAAGACATGTATTTTAGAGACGATTTTAATTGTATTTTAGAGCAAAATTATTATTTCGGAATTTTTTATTTTTAATATTTTTAAACGCAAAATTTAAAAAAAGATTTATTAGTGACAACCTATTACCTATGAGAAAGCTATATTCCAAGTTTCATTGCAATCCGTTTAGTAGTTTTTGAAATCCTGGTGAGTTAGTCAGTTTGTCAGTGAGTGGTATTTGGCTTTTTTATATATAGAATTTGTTAGAATGTCTCGACGTTGTAGTCAACATCTTTTAATTTAAACATGTAGCAATGTAAAAATAGCGAATTATTTTGTCTTTTTTTCTGAAATGTACGACACAACTCAATAATAATAATAATATAGTTTAAAAAATAACATTATCAATTTTATCAGCTCGACATAATCAATGATCATTTAGCAATTTAAATTACGGGAATAGTTGTACTAATACAATTGTATTAATTCCTGCTCTTTGGTGAATATCTAGTTTGTGAAAATCTACTATTCTACCTTTTTATAAATACGTCAAGCATAAAAATCGGTCCAATTGTTTTTATGGACTCAATGCTACAAAAATCCTGCTTGTATATTAAATGTATTGCTTTTTACACACTATATATTTATGTAGTATGTAAGTTTGAAATCGTAACTATAGCGGATTTCACATTATTCTACTATAATGCAGGAAATCCATTGCATTTCCTTTTCCGCAGATCGAGTCCCACATTCTAAATATATGTTTCCGGCATGCTTACTGACCATGGTGTCTCTTCCTGTGAAACGGTATTTCTATTAATGAACATAATGATAGTAATGTTATTTTACATTTTAAAGTATGAATTAAATCAATGCAGTAATTAAAAAAATTAACTACCTAGTACCTACTAACTTTTGATTAGTCATGTAAAACCCCAATTGGTAATATACATATATATATATATATATATAGAGAGAGAATTTAGGAAATAAATAATTTCATCATATATATATATATATATATATATATATATATATATATATATATATATATATGTGTGTGTGTGTGTGTGTGTGTGTGTGTTACTAGTGCTGTATTTTATAGAATTTGTAGTTTTCATTAATATCACTTTCTCTGTTCAACGTATTTTGAATTATACTATATTGCATAATATCTAAGGGAATAAAGGATTACCAGTAATTCAGTTGTTTATTTATCCGTTTTAGTACCTTAATTAAGGGACATATTTCTGTATGTATATACATATTTTGGTATGTAGGTTCTATATCATGTAGCAGTTGTTGTAAGAAAAAAAATTGTATGTCCTCTAAAATGGAAAATCAACTGCTATTAACAATTCAATATAGACCTTTTATAATATATATCATGATTTATTTTGAGCAATATCGTATTACCAAATCGCCTACTTATTTTGTTGCAAAATATTAACAACCTAACAATCATTTTTATAATTTAAATAAAAATTATTACATTATATATTATTAGAAATAATATAATATTATAATAATATTATATTATATATATATATATAATATATAATATTATATATAATATTATAATATATAATAATATTATTTCTTATTTATATTATTTAGAAATGTTGTTTTCCAAAGTGGTAAAAATTATACTACATAGTACAAAATTCAATATTTTTGAAAACCGTTTAAAATTAAAACTCATTTTTTATAAGTTGTGAATTGACATGCAAGTATTTTATGAAACTAAGTAAAATAAAACCAGTGGTTTCATGTACGTCACTTCCACCGATAAAATGTTTTGTCAATAAATGTAACAAATAGCTAAATAATAATTAATTTTATTATTACAATATATTATTTAAAAATTCAATTTATTTTTAATTGAATGAATAATTGATATCTTTGAAGATTACGTATTAACAAAAGATATAAAATCAATCCTTTCCTCCTCCCACTACATACACAGAAAATCAATTTATTTATATACATTTTTCACATCAATGTAAGAATTAATATTTGTTATAAAAACATTTCACTCACGGACACTTTTGATATAATTTGATATTTTTATTTATATTTAAAATACAGTTCATAATAGCTGACCCATTTTTTGTAAGTTTAGAGTGAGGTGAATATTGTGTGAATAATACATTTGTAACTTTTTTAAAAGTAAATAAAACAAAGGCTGGAAGTTTTTTTTCCTAAATTAAAAAGTTTTGAATAACTCTTCTATTTTTAGTTGTGTTAGTTTTACTTTAAGGGAGGAGATTGTATCAATCAAGAGTTCATAATAATTAGTAATGATGTTTAAAAAGATAAAGCGGAAGGAAAAATGTTTGATTATTAAACAATAGCTAAAAAATTGTGTAAAAAATAAATATGTACACTTTATTGAGATATTACAACAGAAAAATTAATTTGTTTTCTGAAAAAAACAAACAGTTTGCACGTAGTCATTAATTTAAATATAAGAAAATTAAAAAAATATAAAATGCTATTCTAATATAACGTTTATTAAAAACTTATTCATAGCAAAAAGTTATAATGTTCAATGTATGCGTATAAAACACATTTTTACATATACTTGTTTATCCTCTAAAACAAATATATCCATCTAGTAAAAATTTTCAATTTGTAATACCTTGAACACTTTTCTATAGTTTGGGGTGAAATATTAATGTTTGGAACTCTTTTATGAATAATATGATAATGCGCATTATTTTACATCGTATTCTCAACCTTAAAACAACCACGGTTCAATCAGATATCTGTAATGAAAGTGCAATTAAATATTTAGTATCAATGCAGTGCAAGTAGTTGGTAATTCTTGGGGAAAAGATATACATTTTGCCAACAAATTATCGGTAAATAAGGGAATTGGAGGAACAGCTAAGCAAAGAAAAGGGAATTAATATTGGTAATAAACTCAATTTTGGAAATGACTGCAATTTTCGTGGAGAAAGTTGTATTAAAAATTCATAATGTTATATAATTCGTACTCATTTTATAATATAACAATTGTCGTTTATTTAAATGATTAGCCTACTAGCAAATAAACAACCTAGGTATATATTATAGAAAATAAAAACATATTTGTAAAATTTTCTGACAAAATACTTTGGACAGAAACACAGTTATAAAACACATTTTGAAAATATACTTGTTTATCCTTATCAGAGAAAACAAATATAGCCAGCAAATATATTGAATATGTAACACTTTGAACACTTCTCGTAGGGTGGGATGAAATATTTATTTTAATAACCCTTTTATGAATGATGTGAAAGTGCGAGATAATTTTACAACACATTTTGAACCTGAATGTTTGAAGACTTATAATTATGATAATTAGAAAACGGTTTTTGAAATTAATATTTGCAATTGATAAGGGAAAATTTCCTTTAAAAAAGATAAATGTAAGTGGAAAATAAATGGAAATTATATTTAATAAGATTCTAATTTATGAATATTATTATTTTGTAAGGTATTGACTCATTTTACGTTCCATAAAGGCAAACCTACACACACGTAATTGATAATATGCAATAAACAATAGAAATAATTTAGATGTCTCTGTACAAATCTGGATATTTGTATAATCATTTGGAACATATATAAAGTTTAGCTTGAATACGACTGAACAAATTTTACCTTTCTCTTTTCAGTTACTTCGTTTTAGAGGGAAATGATGTCTATTTATGTATTTCACTGATTGTGTTGAAGTAAAATTAAAATGACGTAATATGTATTATAACACCTATGAATTATATCTAAAATTCTGGTATAACTCTGGTATAGTCAGATATTTATATATCACAATGTTTTCTTCAAATGTTCAGAATTCCATTCAATGGAAGGTGCATTAAATATAAGTTAAACGTGTAACGTGTAACGAATGCAAGTTAGCAAATGTTATTCTGTATTTGAATACTATCTAACTAAAACAATAGTGGAAACAGAAACTACTATACTGTTTGGTTAGATTTCTCTTTTTATATTTCTCATAATGTTTTTCTTGACTAACTCTCTTTATACCATGATCATGCTGTATTAATTAACATTTTCGAGACTGGAGTGTTTTCATTTATGTTTCTCTTTTATATTTTTCTAAGGAGATTATGACTGAAAGATTGTTTGTCTTAAAAAAAAAAATACAAATATATTAACATATGAAAGGAATTCCCAAATTTTCTAGAACAAAATTAAATCTTTGTTGAATTTATTTATTGAATAAAATTGTTTAGTTTTATGTATCGTAAGGACATCATGGTAAAAATATTTTTAAGTGTACGTGTCATCTATGAGGATGATATTTTTAAATATTCTATTTAAATTAGGTGATGAAAGTTCTAACACAATTACGAATGTTTATTCATTCCTATTTATTTTCCTTGTATTGAAGTTATATACTCGTACATATTATATAGACAAATGTTATGTGCATCCTAAACAATTAGGGAATTAATGTTTTACATTTTTATACGTAATTTTTAAAAGTTTTAACTTTAAAATTTTATATATCAATACAGCAAATTTCTATCAGAGCACAGAAATAAAATCAGTTGTAACATATTATACCGTAATATGTACAATTAAAAATTCAAATAATTTAAATATTTGTACTTACTAACTACAGTTAATGAGTTTTACACAAATTAGAAAATAAAGAAAAAGGTAAAAAACACTGTAACTAATTACTTATAAACTCACAATTTCATTTCGTTTGTCACATACAACAACATGAATTTTGTAAAAACAAAGAAACTTGGCGCCGTTATTCCATTTATAATCCAATTACTGATCTTTACTTTAGAATTCATACTTCAATCTAGAATAAGAGCAATAAACAAACAAAAAGTTTTGTATGATGTTAAGATTTATTAAATACGTGCTTTTATTTGTATTATAATGATAAAATTGCGTACATGTTCAAGATGTTTTTAACAACTAATTACAACTAACGACTTAAAGTAAAATTAGGTTTTGTAAAACTGATTTCTTAATCTTAAATTTAGTAGTAGTTCTTTAAAAAGGAATAATGTGCAGTTTGATATAATACAATATTATGTATTTTGTTGTTTATTGAATATCTTCTACTCCCCACTACACTTTATCTGTAACTTTGGATAGTTTTAATATTAAAATTTCCGTAGAAATAGGAGACCATTTCGACTAAGTACTTTCATTCAGTATTGTATTGTATATTTCTCCCAAACTCGTACTTGTAGCTGAATTAAAAAAATATATAAAGATATTAAACAAATATATATATATATATATATATATATATATATATATATATATATATATATATATATATATATATATATATATATATGATGTGGAACGGAGTTTATTACATTTAATTTAAGCTCTGGTTCAATTAAGTTATAGTTGTGTGTAGAATAAATGAGCACAATTACACCAATGACAATTATTTATATTATCCTAGAGTGTGTGAACATCGTGTAGTTCAAGTCTTTAATAGAGACATTTTATAAATTATATATTGAAAACATTATATGAAATACATAATAATAAATATATAATAAAAATAAATGTCCCATGTATGAAACAAAATTTACAGCAGCTCAGGTTCAGGATATTTTGTTGTTACGTCACAAATAAGTTTATAATTGAAACAACATCCCTACGTTTTTAAATGAAGAGTATTTAGATTTACAAGCCCTTGACATAAAACTTGTACCTTAAGAACAAAAGACAACTACTAATATGAACAATATATTTCCTTAAACATTAAGAAAGAATAACAATTGTTTACTTTTGCGTTTAAGAGCATGATAACTATTGTACTTTTCCACAAAGGGGGTAGGGTATATATCAGTCAAAATGCATCTATCGCTAACAATAAGTAAAAGTTCTTATAAATGAAGAAATATATATTAAATAAACTTATCTTTTTTTGTAGTTTATGGTTTTAGCCCATTTCGTACAAACATCAAAGAATTAGTCTATAGAAATATACAATTTAAAAATCACAAAATTTATTTAGTCAAAATATCATTAAAACTAGGATAAAAGTTATATTACACTAATAAACACGTTCATAGATTTAATTGACCATACTATAAATACTTACAAGGTTAGGGGTTATATTATGTTTAGGACTTTGTTAGTTCATAGTAAAGCTATTTGCACGTTCATTTATATTACAGAAGATTGGTAGCACTGAGACTATATATGTTATTAAGCACACCTACCACAAGTAGATTGATATACAATCTAGATATGTGGGAGTTGGATACCATTACTACTTCATAGGCTTGATAAGAGTTTTGGGGAAGATACTGGTTTTACAGTTAAAATAAAACATCATTTCAATTTATCCAAATTTGTTTAACTAATGCATTCTCTTGAAACGAGAAAACGTGCAAAAACAATAGTTACTTAAATGGAAAGAAACACAAATAAAAGAAAACACAATTATTTTTCACAACAAACACTTTTGTAAGAAAAATCGTTCTAAATCCTAAGCAGGTTTAAATTATTTATGACGTATACACAAATCTTACATATTACTACTGAGAAAGCTGACTCGTTTGGTAGTTCAATAAATTTGTTGTTTTGGTAAATTATTAAATACATGTAAAGAGAATTTTTTTTTAAAGATGTTTATTTTAAAACCATTATTATTCTTGTAAATAATAATTTCTGGTTGTTGTTCCCAATTTATATTTTGTTGGGGGTTTTGACATACAAATGTATATTCCACAAACCGAGTGTTGTAAAGATTTTACTGCAAAACTGTAATAGTAATGCCATTTAATTTCGTTTTACGTTTACTATTTTAGATGTACACAATATTATTAACCCCATTATAATTTAATACGTTTTAGAATATAGACTAACGCAACATGATAAAACAATTTTATATTTTGAAAATCATAGCAAATTCAAAGAGCTAAAACTAGTAAAATTACATAGTTATTTTTTATTTTGTACAATTATTTATATGTTTTATGCATGGTTTTCAAATAATATAACACGAAGTTATATTATTAGATGCTCTAATATGTTAGATGTTATAACATTAGATGCTTCTAATGTTGCCAATCAATTTAAATGATACATGTCAGATTTACATTTTTTTTCCATGAAAGTAATAAACTCTAATTCTTTAAAATTTTCCTTCATCTATGAAATGAAGGATGTAATTTATTTGTCCAATGCATTGGTTTACATCTCAGTAGTTTCTCAATTTCAATTAGCTTTATTTATTTATTTACTTATTGTTTTTCTTTTTATTACATGAAACCGATTTTGTGCACGGCTTCGACCATTCAAAATTGGTGTAGTTAAATTTAAAACATATAAAGTAATATCGTAAAGAAAATAATTTACTATGTTATATTTCCCGTTCTTTTCTAAACGAATGTATAAAGAAATAGGTCCTTTATAACGAGAAAAGATTACTAACTGTAAAAACTTTCCTTTACAACCAATCTAAACTCATCTGTTAGTTCCAAAAGTTTAATTAGAACACGTTTTAGCATTTGCGTGAAAATCTGTATAGACCATTACAAATATTACTTCCATCGCACCATTTATAGCTACACTCTCCTGAGTCGAATCCCACAGCGATATTCAAACTAAAATCATTTATAGTTCTTAAATAATGTCTGACAACCTAATAATTCTTTCAATTTAAAACAAAATTTTAATATTACACTAACCTTAAAATAGATAATAATATATAATTTGAACCATTTTTAAACAAACATAGACTAAACCATGACCAGATTAATTAGCTAAATACAAAATGTAACGACATGGAAAATTGTAACAAAGATCGTCAAGTTGTTTGATGACAGACGGTTAATTTGATAATACAAAGCTTCCCAAATGTGAGCTGAAAATGCATGAGAGAGGAAGGTGCGGTTTATGGGGGAGGGGTCGTGGAGGGGCAGGGAATCTACTCTCACAGCTACAAGTATGAAGACTGGATGTTAACAAAATAAACCACTCTAATAGATATCAACTTTCAGATATCAAAGATAAGATGGATATTGTTACTAAAACTTCAAATATATAATGTAAATGTGGATTCCCTCAAAATTTCAACACAAACGTTATTAGTGTTTATGACCTTCTGAAGCGATTTAAAAACGTTATCAGTTGCAATAAGTTCTTAAAACATATACCAATTATCTTGTGACTGACAACATATATTTTACGGCCGAATATCTTAACGATTACGTAAAATGTGTCGAAATTCTATATTTAATACTTAATAATAGCATTAAATGGTTATAACTAGAGAAACGATTCAAAACCGTTTTCAGTAACAATCCATCCCTTTCTATAATAATATATGAGTTCTATCTTACAATTTTACGAAAATAAGTTAATACAGTAACATCAAAACTTCTGATTCTTGTACAAATAGTGCAGGTAAATAATGTTATAACTTGAGAACTGATAAATCACTTTCAATGAGTTTTTAATGACACTCAACAGAGGGAAAGAAGACAATATGTCAAAACTATGGGAGAGGAATGGAAGAATTGAACCACGAAAACGATAGCGAGGAAATGGTTAGTCCGGAATGTTAGTCTTAAAATGTTGTTAGTCCGGTAATAGGCAATCTGGGTACTCATGCAGTCTGAAAATATAACTATTACTAAGTTACTTGTAGCTTAGTGATTTAAGTCGTCACTTCTCTAATCAAAAGCACTAAGGTTACTGCTTAAATCCTAAACAGTTTTATCTGTGTATTTTCGCTTTTGTCCAACCTGTATTTCAGACTGGACGGAGACACTAAAACGATGCATAAGACTAACAACATTTATGATCATAAGAGGCCAATATGTAAAAACGGGTAAGGCACAGTAAAAATACATCTCGGGAAATTGTCTTAACGGATGAGACGATCCATAGGTACTGTGAAGTGGGATAGGAAACTTCTCTTCACTTAATACTCTACTTGTTTATAGTTATTAAGAGAGTGAAGACTTTAGGAAGAAGTTGCTATCTAAAAGTAGAAGACTTACTCCATCTGAGTCCTCTTAAAGGAAAAAGAAGTTTTATTTAATATAAGTAGATATAAATACAGGATTGTCAATTTTTCATTTTTAAACTCGCCAAATTTATTGAATTATTTATTTCTATGAATTTACATTGAAATCAGAAGACCAGAGTTTTTTTTTTTATAAAAGAAGACTATATTTTGGATTTGAATATATGTGTATAATTTATAATCTATTACTAAAGTAATTTTAATTAGTTTTTGTTTGTTTTGCTTTTTTAACAATTGTCCACACAAAAAAGAATATCAATATTCACTTAAATATAATAATATTTTATTTACTTAATAAAATAAATCATACTGTAAATGCATCAATCATAATGTAGTAACAATCAAACTGAAAATATCAAAGAAAACAATAGTAAAAGTAACGTTGTATTTCCATAAACACATAAATTAGAGAAACATTTTAGTAAACTTTATATATAATATTTATTTACGTGAGCTATAATGTTATAAATCGATGATAATTAATTGCCACTAATTGGAATTGCTACTTTGTATTTTCATATCAGGACAAGATCGTCGATTATTCACAACCCGGTTCACAGAACACTTACCACGGGATAAAATAATCGAACAAAATCCTCTCTTTGCCAAACCTCTTGTATATCACAACCATAAATACATCCTTATAGAGCATGACTTAGAGACAGTACATATCTGCAAAAATTGCCGTTTGTTCTTGTCGCTTGAGGAATTTAAACATAAACTGCAACATTGGATGAACATTATAAAATATTAAACGAAAAAATTGATTTTGATTCAAATGAGCTGTTTGGAAAGGGAAAACACCACACAACTGATAGATTATAGTTGATCATCAGCGACTGCCAGATACACAAGTTTATCACTTGTCTTGTATGTTGATACCAACATTTACAGGGCAGCAATCGTCTCAAATATTATGCTCATTAAGTTTATATTCAATGAACCACTGTTTAAACAATTTATCAATTGTTTCAATACGTGTCATTTTTAATTTTTGATTAATTATTTAATAATGCTTTTTCAGTAATGTTATGAGTACTCAAGAATAATTACCAGTTTTAATGGGACGACGCTTTCATATAGCTAAGGGACTTCAAAATGTTTTTAAAATGACAATAACGGTTTAACTTTCGAAACCGGTTTCTAAAAGTTGAAATTTGGATTTCTGGCAAAAATATAGGTAAATAACCTATACTATATTCATTGAATACACAATCCTGGTGGCTACACCAAATATTATGTTTAGGTAAACATTTAGAAATACTAATATAATACTATTGAG
Source organism: Aphrophora alni (assembly GCA_963513935.1). Classification (NCBI taxonomy): domain Eukaryota; kingdom Metazoa; phylum Arthropoda; class Insecta; order Hemiptera; family Aphrophoridae; genus Aphrophora; species Aphrophora alni. Next base: position 80,113,013 of record OY740767.1, on the reverse strand, counting down.
TGACGTAAGTTATAGGTAAATAGGTAATAACTATATAACCATACGAATGAAATCGCTAACAAAAAAACATAATTGTATAGCGCTGAGTTAAAAATAAATTTCTTTACGTTATAATTTAGGGTTAAAAGTCAAGATTGAGCCATTACGTAAGCGTTCAGCTATGATCCCACAGTGTAAGAGATGCCAACGGTATGGTCATACACAGGGGTTTTGTAATAATAATCCTAGGTGTGTTAAATGCGCAGGTCATCACTCTACGAATAAGTGCGAGAAGTTAAAAAGCAGCCCAGCCAAATGTTTCAACTGTGGAGAAGCACATCCTGCTAATTATCGTGGATGTATGGTAGCCAAAATGGCCCAAAAACAAAGAGATGATGGTAGGCGCATACAGAGAGGAAATAATATAAGAAACCCGAACCTTAAAGGAGTGAAGCAAAGTACCATACAACCAATTGATATACAGGTGCCAAAAAACCCCTTGTTGCTGGTAAGCAATGAACCAGTAAGGAGGCAACTCACGCTGGAAAAGTCCTTTGCTCAAGCTGTCAGGAGCAGTAAACCTGGCTCTGAGAAAGATAATTCACTGACTCCAAAAATGCCTGACATGTTCCAAGCTATACTGACTGAGCTTAAAGAGCAGAAAGCAGTTAATAAACAAATTCTAGACAGATTAGATAAGCTTGAAATTAGCAACAAGTATGTTGCTGCTAATAAAAGAAAGTAAACATGCAAAGTTCACTTAGGATAGTAGCATGGAATGCTAATGGACTAGTCCAGCGAGCTCAAATGCTTGAAGCTTTTCTTTGGAGTGAAAAGATAGACGTGTGCCTAATTTCAGAGACTCATATGAAAAGAGACTCTTACTGCAAAATAAGAGGATATAGAGTTTATCACACAGTTCGCCCTGATAAAGTTGGCAAAGGAGGTGCAGCTGTAGTAATTAAAGAAAACATAAATCACTTTGAACAGATTAATTATGAAACCAGTGCCATTCAAGCAACAGCTGTAAATGTTAGGACAAAATCTAAAGACATCACAATTGCTGCAATTTACTGTCCACCTGGACAAGCGCTCAGTAAAAGTGATTATCTGCAGTTCTTTCAAGTGATTGGAGATCGTTTCATTATTGGTGGAGATTTCAATGCCAAACACACTTACTGGGGATCAGCAAATATAACTCCAAAAGGTAGACAGTTGCTTGCAGCTGCAGAAGCAAGAAGCTGCCATTTTCAATCTACTGGCAAGCCTACGTATTGGCCCAGTGATCCGGCTAAGACTCCGAGTTTAATTGACTTTTTTGTACTGCGAGGTATTGCATCTCAATATGTCACAATTGAGGAGAATATTGATCTTGCATCTGACCACACGGCAATCGTCCTTTCATTGAGTGAATCAGTTATTAGCAGGACCCACCCACCAAAGTTAGCTAATAAACTTACGGATTGGGAGGAATTTCGTAAAGAAGTTGAGCAAAGAATCAACCTAAGTGTACCATTAAAAGCAAATGATCAGTTGGACCATGAAGTGGAAAAACTGGTTACGGATCTTCAACAATCAGTATGGAATAATACTCCAATTCTGAAACCTAAAACACCTGGGCTGAACTATATCAAAGAAGTAAGAGGCATGGTACAAGAAAAGAGAAAGGCACGTAAAAGATGGCAGCAAAGTCGTTCTCCGGAAGACAAGAGGGTATTAAATAAGCTTACTCAGCAACTTAAAGAAGAAATAAAAATCATTAAGAACGAAAGCTTTCAGTCCTTTTTGAGGGAACTGACGGATGATAGAGATACTGACTATTCTCTCTGGAGAGCAGCTAAGATATTAAAAAGACCAATAAAGTATGCACCACCGATTCGCAGAGATGACGGTAAGTGGGCCAGAAGTGACAAAGAGAAGGCAGAAGTATTTGCTGAATATCTGACAAACGTGTTTCAACCTCACTCACCGACTGGTATGGAAGATATAGCACCAGTTAATAATACAGATCATACGTTGGTCAAGAAATTCACACCAGCAGAAGTCATCAATGAGATTGAAAAAAAGCTTAAAATCAACAAAGCTCCTGGTTATGACCTTATCACAGCTAAGATACTCAAGGAGCTGCCATATAAATGTATAATTAAGCTAACACATCTTTTTAATGCGGCAGTACGGCTTAGATATGTGCCTATACAGTGGAAGATTGCTGAGGTTATTATGATCCCAAAACCTGGGAAGACATTGGAAGAAAAAACATCATACCGACCAATATCATTACTACCAACTATTGGAAAACTTTTTGAAAGGCTACTTCTAAATCGACTTAAGCCAATTATTGAGGCTAGGCAAATTTTTCCAAATCATCAGTTTGGGTTCCGTAGTAGGCACTCGACTATAGACCAAGTACATCGCATAACTGATGTCATAGAGAGATCATTAGAGGAGAAAAAAATATGTGCAACTATATTCTTGGATGTGGCTCAGGCTTTTGATAAAGTGTGGCATGAGGGCTTGGAAAGTAAACTTGATCGCTATTTACCGAGGCAAATGAGTGAGATTTTAAAATCGTATATATCTGATCGATACTTCAGAGTAAAACATGGTGAGGACTATTCTGGATTAAAAAGTATTGCTGCTGGAGTCCCTCAGGGTAGTGTCCTAGGGCCAACTATATATTTACTATACACAAGTGACATCCCAAAGAATGATGGGGTTTTGACAGCCACATTCGCTGACGACACCGCTCTAGTTGCTACTGGACAAGACATGCAAGCAGCTACTGCCAAGTTACAATCAGCCATCAATTGTGTTAACAGCTGGACTAGGAAATGGCGTATTAAACTAAATGAAGGAAAGTCTACTCATGTCAACTTTACCAACAAACACTATGTGTATCAGCCAGTTATGATTAATGGACAGATCGTTCCACATGCAAACGAGGCAAAATATCTGGGGATGACTCTGGATGCTAAACTTCGTTGGAAGTCACACGTGAAAAAGAAACGTGAACAACTTGGAATGAAGTACAGACAAATGTACTGGCTTATTGGAGGGAACTCTGAATTGTCCGTACATAATAAACTGCTTCTGTATAAGCAAATCCTAAAGCCCATCTGGATCTACGGCATTCAATTGTGGGGATGCACCAAAAAAAGTAACATCCAAGTAATACAGACATTTCAAAACAAAGTGCTTCGTTGTATTGTCAGAGCACCATGGTATATCCGAAATGCAGACATTCATCGGGATTTGAAAGTGCCTTTAGTCGCCGAAGAGGTACAAAAGTATGCTGGAAAGCATGCAACCAGACTCCGTGATCATCAAAAATTTAGAGGTGGCACATTTGATCAGCAACGTCCCACAAGTGCGGAGGCTGAAGAGAAAGAAACCTGTTGACTTGGTGCAGGATTAATACACATGATCAAGTGTAGTTGCATTGTGAAGGACGACTCTGGACGTCTTTTCACCACACAGCCAGTTTGATATGAGAATAATATTGCTAGATAGTTCTAACTAGTTGCAATTGTATATAAATAAATTTAAAAAAACGTTATAATTACAGGATTATTCACTCAAACATATTATTACAATCTATCAAATTTCTAACTTTAAATTTTCGATAATTTATTTAAATAATTGGAAACACACACTAGGTTTATCGTAATTAAAATTTGCTTACTTTGTAGTTCCTCATTAACACAACAAGGCTGTTGCCTTTGAAACAAAAATATTAATGTGATTTTAAATTATTTCCTATTACCTTATGGTTTATTTCTCATAAATATATTTACAAGTTACACAAATTAAAATGTAAGTCGATTACAACTTAATGCTAATTATTACGTTCACGTGTTACTATATTTTTGTTTTTTTATTACGCGTGCTAATTTCATTTATGGAGTAGAAAATAAATGTAATAAAATGTGTACAAAATTTATGATTTTGGTTTAAATCGAAGGTTACGTCAAAGTTTATGAACTATCTTCTGTAGCCATTGAAAAAGAATTATTTATTGGGCTATCTAACGGTGTTCAATAATAAACTTTAGTACTTCTTGCATTGCAATTTGTTGAATATTTTATTATTAACCCTGACTCTTTTTCAATCATTCTTTTTCTAAATGATTTAGTTATTCCTTTAATGCATACGAAATGTGTGTTATAATAAAGTAGTTATTTATATGGAAGTTATAGATGTTAGTTATTATAATTAATATTATTAGAATGTAGTTTATTTGCGTATAATATATTTAAAATATGTTAGATAATATTGCGATATGTTAAAATAATAACACAGATAATAATATTATCCCTTTAACACTAACCATTATTTATAATATTTACGTCTAAAGAAAAGTTTTACGGCCTCACTGTACAAACTATCTTGCTCTGATATCTGAAACTCTGGCTTCATCTTCACATCCCTTAATCTAACTCAGTCTAATGTTGTATACTGCATTAAGCAGTGTATGTTTAATTTAAGTTGTGTCAAAGCGTGTGATCGTAATATATACGTTTGTTTAGGGCGACGTTTTAACTCATTGATCATATTTCTTGAGTTGATATTATTCTGTTTTTATTATTTGTTTTATTCGTAGAAAACATTTACTTGGTCTTGTTGTTCTTGTAATTAAAATAATTTTATTATTTTAGTTGTATATAAATTTTACAGTTATATATGTGTAGATATTGATTAAAGCTTTTGTACAGTTTTCCGTCGAAATAAATATTAGAAGAGATTTCATTAGTTATGTAAAAAGTTGGTTTTAAATATGTAAAAAATAATTTTGAGTCATGGGAAAGATCCCTTCTGATATAAATAAATTGATTAAGTCAGTAAAACCAGAGCATGAATAATCTGATATTGGCCCGTTAAGTTGAAGTGAATCAGAAGACAATATTATTTTACATGACTCTGGAGCAGACGTTGACCCTTCAGCATGCGACAGTTCATTAAGGGATGGTTTCTGTCAAGGAGCAACATAATACCGTAAATTTAAATTCAAACAAAACATAGTTAAAAAAGAAACAGTATTCTAACGCGACTTATAAAGCCCTTCCACAAGTACAGCTTCTGTCAATGACGACATTCCCTTAGAATATGATAAAATTTCTACTAGAAAAGCTTTGATTCCTCCACAATCTCTAGATATGGATTTTCAATTCGAGCGAGATGTAGAGAAATCATTACCTTCAACTGAAAATGATGTTAGTCAACAGGTTCATGATTCCACTCAGAAAACGCTTCCAGTACAGAGCAGAGTATACATTATAAGAGGAAAAAATAGGCGTGTATAGACATAGAGACAATAGAGATTATGTTGGCTAGAAATATAGTACTGAGTAGATGAATAACTAAAGTAGATGCCAAGTTGGTACAAAACGACTACCATATACAAGCAAAGAATATAGGCCTATACAAAAATTTCACCTTATCATCCACTAATTCACTATAGTCCGGGCAAGATCAGCATGAGGCAGAACCGGCCAACTTGCAGAAATCGTCATAGGGTGGTCAGTCCTGAGCAGTCATAGTTTCTAAAATCACTGGCCGCCCAGCCGGAGTTGGTAAAAATGACTCAATTTCAATTGTCCAGTGTAACTGGACTCCAATGTAACTGGAACATTTAACTGTACAATTAAAATTTGAGTTATTTCTACCAACTCCGACAGGAGGCTAGGGCTTCTAGAAATAATGACCACTCCGAACCGAGCACCCTAATAAAAGGATTACTGTCGGGTAACTAGTTCTATCTCATGCTGAAATTCTCCAGACTATAGGTACTGTAATGGAGATAAAAGCTATGATTGGGTGGTTAATTGTAAGAGCTTTACATAACGATAATCATTAATGCTAGTACATAGTTGTTCGAAGTAAACCTAAGTCGATCAACATACAAGATCATCTGCAGTTAACAGAGATTTTATTTTACCACATACTTTAAGGAATTTTATAATAAGATTACTCGTAATACAAGAAAAGTCACCGAGAAATTCGCACCAGTAAGGTACAGTTTGGACGGAATTAATGGATACCAGTAAGAATTATTACGCAGTTAGTTCATACGTTACAATAGTCGAACGGTTACTTAATTGTATGGGCAGGTACAGATTCAAAATGTTCATACCAAAGTATGGACTTACAATAATGATGATGTGTGACGTCACTACGAAGTAAATGTTAACAGCTTCATTCTATCTTGGAAGAGGTAGAAGTAATGGTGGAATTGACGTTTAGCAGAGTTCTTTGTGAAGGAACTCACTCATGGGACGAATAGGAAATTTAATTTGGACAATTGGTTCACGTCCATACCAGTGACCACATCAGTGTTTAATGAGTCTTTCAAACTGATCATTTAAGGGACGCACTCCTGAATTTTATTACTAACACTAATATTATGTAATAACTCTACACTAATTTCGAACAAATTAAACATTTGAAATAAAACTAAGTTTATAATGGATTAATTGGAATGAATAACATTTTTGTTAAGGTTAAGATTACATAATTTATCTAATAATATTTTGAAATATATATATATATATATATATATATATATATATATATATATATATATATATATATATATATATATATATTGAATTGTTAGTCTTCACTTCCAAATCAAAATAAACTTTCATAAACGATGCATAATTGGACTAATATTATTCGGTTAATTTTTTCAAGGGACATTCTATTCCAGGATTTCATTAATAACGGTAATTTTCCAGAAGGATGCAAATTGAGAATACGGATCACATTTTAAGAACCATGTCACAGACGATATGAAAAGTGTAGTATTTAAAAACAAAATGTAACCGTTATTAATTTTGAAACAACATTATAGTAGACATTTTTTTTTTGACTTCAGAGTTTACATTTTTATTTTTATTATTACAATCAATATTCAAGATGGTATTCACATTTTTTAGATACAACAAAATTAATAATATGTTTCTGATATCAACGTATTATTTTGAAATTGGATAAAGACAGGGTGTAAGGTTACAGGTATACTCGATTTATTTTTAATAGTTGAATACTGGTAATCACAATTTTATTTCTTTATTAATTTTCCCAATAACAATGCGTTATTTATTTAATACGATGAATCAATTAAATATATTATGACGAATAATTGAAAACTAGTTCCATTAATTACATCTGTTTATTTGTGAATATCTAGAACATGGTGATGCATATAAATATATATTTCAGACAGGTAATAAAACCTAGATCCTGCTGTCGTATACGCTATATACTACACTCAATTTGCATTTAAGATACTCTCAAACAAACCTGGCAAACGAGGATAAGCTGTTGGTGGGTTTTAGAATTTGTTAAGGTGAATGTATATTTAAATATTTTGTTTAAAATACCATAATTTATTATTTTTTGTATTTACAAATTATATGATCTCAAAAATATATTAGGCTAATCATATATTGTCACTGCACTTTTATTCATTTTGTGTAACATGATTGTTATAAGACGGAAGAATGAAATTATTCTAAGTGTAATTGCAGGGTATTTTACATACTTAAATGTCCAAGAAACCAATTAATTATGTACTATGTACAAATGTGTAAAAAAATTATTAACACCCCCTTGAATCACAAGCTGTTCTATCATTAAATATGATATTAACAAAAGTACCTATAGGTTCGGTTTGTAATTTGAAATATTGGCACGTAACAAAAGTGTGGTGAGTTATGCTCAAAGCTAAAAGTAAATAAAGATTGAAATTATCACGGAAAACTATTCACACATACAAAAAAGATGAATCAAAACATCGTTAAACAATTCTTGTACACTGGTATTGTATAAAATAATAAAATTCATATTGTTAAAAATAAATTCTGGATAAATTAGTTTTTATTTGCATAGGAAAGTAGAGGTAATTTCTATTTCTAAGAACAGATTAGGGATGGCAGGCTCTAACTTATATTTGTTTAATGTTTATTTTATTAAAATAAAATGTAAGTTGTGTATTAAATAATTATTATGATGGTATATTTTTTCGTAAACGTTTTTCATTTTTTGAAAACTTACAGCTCAGCGAATCTGATCACAATTGTTGTTATGAAAAAACTACATGTTAAGTTTTATCTTGAGCGTAGGAATACCGTAATTCATTTATCGAATCATATTAGTTGTATTGTTTAGAAAATACCTAATAATTACAAGTTTCGATTAATGAAGTTGTAAAATTTTATTGAACAGAACACCTTAGTTTTGTTATTTTATTTTATTTTGTCACTTTTATGGGTAAACTAAATGATGTAAAATATTTAAAATAATGCAAAATTGTGAATTTCTTGTTATGTTCATGTTTTTCTTCCAGAATATATATATATATGTTTTTTGATAACGATATAAAGAGAAATAATACGTACATAGATAGACTGATAAATAATGACATTCTTTACATTTGGAGTAGGGTTAGGATTATCAAACTTTTCCATTTAATAAAACGTAGACGATCATGAGATGGCTATTAGGTTTCATGTGACATTTTTAAAACAATAATCAAACATATTAGAAGATTAACATTTCAATACAAATCCGTGGTTAAAACACATTTACATATTATATAAGTTTATGACAAGTTAATCGGAATTTAATGAGATATTCTTATCGTAACCTTGTAACTTGGTTACTGAAATAAAAATAAAAATATAATTTATGACAAATAATACGTTTTTTATTAATCAAACGAATACACCCTTTAAATAAATTTATGTGGATATACAATAAAATTTTATAACTTAGTAATTGTATTAGTTTCACAAGTAACTTGTAATAACGACATAATTGTTTAACGTCTTACTATTTAGAGACATTTCAAATAGTTAAAATAAAGTTTATTACCTTGTTACCGCCAAGTGACATCTTTTTTGTAATATTGACGCGTTTGGGGATTTTTACCCCATCTTCAGACACAATATAAATATATTACTCAACAGAGGTTGCCAAACACTAAAATTATTTACACAAAACACACATATCACATAAAAGTACGTTTAGGTGTACACCTTCTGGCTACCGGACGGCAACTGACAGTCTGTTACCTCGCACACTCGGTACCTGTTCTTACCTTGGGCTTCTTGAATTCTTATCGCCGTGTCATAAAAGGTATTAGTCGAAATTTAGTCGTTCGTTCAATAATCGATGTTTGCCATTTGCATCTCTTGATTTGAACGCCTTATAAATCTCATACTTCTTGACTGCATTCATACATCTTCCTTTAGAACATATTTTAATTGGTTTCAGGTTATTTTGTAGGCACGTGTAACCATGGTCCTCGTCTATTGGATGGTGTGCAAAATTCGATTTGCACTGAAATTGCAACTGAATTTGAAGTTCGAAAGAACTGAAATTGTTCTTTTTGGCAAGTGTTCTCCTTGGAGAACATATAATATTATAATATATATAATGTTCTTTTTGGAGTCTTAAACGCTCTCACAGTTTGACCTATGTATGCCTTTTCACAATCATCACATATCAATCTATACACGTCAATTTGGTTTTCTCTGGGTCTTGGGTTTTGGGGGTGAAAATTTTGGCATTCGAATCAAGAGATCCAAATGGCAAAATTCGATTATTGAACGATCAACTAAATTTCGACTCAAATACTTTGACACAATGTTATGTATTGGATGCGAAGGTATTTTAACAATTTTATGGTTTTATCTTTTCCCAAGAAATGAGGTGAGTATATTGTGACACACTAGTGTTTCCATATCCATTTCCTCCATATCCTCATCTTCTGTTTCCACTTTCCTCTCATCAATTCCATATCTCTCATCCTCTCTCTGTTTCTTCCTCATCAAGCTAATACTCACTTTCTGGATCGTGATCACTTTCAAATTCAAAATTTGCATCTAACTCACACTCACTTTTACTATCTTGTAACAAAACTCCATCGATTTCACTACGACGTTTAAGGAATTTAGGATTCATATTGCTTTACACTGTTTAAAATTCTAATTAGTAAACGCAAAAGATTTGTTGGACTATAACTAACACATTAGGCTCGCTAAAGGTATAAAATAACTAAAACAAAAATATGGCTACGACAAAAAAATAGTACGTAGTCTAACAGGCCCAAATTAATTCACAATAGCCGTCACACAATGAGCTGTTAACAGCAAAAAACAGTATCTAGTCTACAAACTCTGGAATGTTGCCGGAAGCTACAGGTAACGGAATTTTGTAATGGTACTTAACGTTGTACGCTCAATTTTATGGAACAAATAACAATTTATAAATTTGATTTTAGAGATAAATATTAAATTTAACAATACGTTTTCGACATTTATCTTGAAGAACCTTTCCATTGTACACTGTTGAATGCTGTTATCCGTTGCACTGCTGAAAAACATGAAAAAAAATACATTTAACAAAATTTGGAATTTAGCTTAACGACTTTCAAGTTAATGTGATTTCTCAATGCTTCATGTAATATTTTTTTTAAATATTTGGAAGGGGCTATCTCCAAGAAGTATGTAAATGTCATAGATATACCAATCACAGCCGTTTTATTTCTGGAACCCAATGTTTTTGACCCGGGGTAATAATGTAAAGGAATTCCAATGTTTCCCTAGAGTGGTTGTCTGACAATGTATTGTACATGACATTATAAATTGAAAAAGAAAAATATATTTATTTTTTAAAATTTGTAACCAAAGTAATTTTGTAAAATTGAAAGTAATTTTTAAACGGAACTTTTTTTTTGAAAGTTTCAAGAACAGATTAAATAAGAAACATATTAAGTTACTATAGACTTTAACCAAATAGCCTATATAGTTTAAAAATCATTTTAATTTGGTTTTCAGCACATCAAGATGCTAATATTTAACTAACTGTTTTCTGAAAAAAAAGTTTTTAATCCCAATCTTGAGATACAGCAATATTTTTCCTCTTTTTTGTTCCAAAATTAGATTAGTTTTTTTTTTGCATTTAGGAATTATTTTAATTTTTACATGGTAATGCAGAAATGCAGGGGAGGTTTTGACTGTAGTTCAGCTTTCTTTCCCTTATATTTTATTGTTAACATTTACTACTGCATGAAACTTTATTTTTTAATTATTATATTTTTTAACCCGTCTTTTTTATCACAATATCACTTTAAGGACTGATTTTACATTATTGGGTAATTGGATTTTAATTTGCACAATGTTACAAATTGTACCCATTATCGCAACACATTACACTATTCCAAAAGTCTTTACTGATTCACTGCTAATAGGACAATGTTTTCTTCACTGATTTATTCAGATCTTACAAATATTGATTATTTATACGTATTTCATTTAAATTTTGTGAATAAAGATTTTAAAATACCCTCTACCAAATGAAATCAATATATATTTATATATCCCTAGATGTTCCGTCAGAGAGTAAAAAAATGCCCCATTTAGGAAAACCACATCGTTATATCGCAGGAGTTTATGGATTGTTAATGATTACACTAGTAAAGATATATATATATATATATATATATATATATATATATATATATATATATATATATATATCAAACACACATGTTGAGTCAATTATCGTTATACATACATATGACGATAATTGACTAAAAACATGTATATAATATAATTTTTGTATGACCTAAAATTTGTACACATATGTACGTTGTATGCAACTTTAATGTGGAGTCTTAAATAATTAAGAAGGGAAATTTAGTTTAAATAATTTTGCTGTCTGTTTCAAATAATTTATATATTTATGTTCTTTTTGTATATTTAGGTTGCATTCTTAATTATTTATAAAACTAAATTTTTCTGCTAATATCACTTATGACTCCTAATCAGTATAACAATCAACTGAATAAGTAAGTAAGTAAGTACAAGACAGATACAACTACAGTAACAGAACTATCCTGAACTCTACATGAATCTACGGTTAATGTTTTACTTATATCTATCTAGAGTCTGTCCAGTGAACTGATATTAGACGAAACAAATGCAGCCGCAACTAAAACGTAAATAAGTAATATTGTTTATATATTTTAGAAGTGTGAGTTACTTGTTTAAATTTTTAATTTTTGCGAAACACCAGATGGTGACAGTTTTCTAAACAGTTTTTTTGCGTGACCATAAACAGAAAATAAATAACAGTTCAAATAATTGATGACTTCAAAATAGAACAAAAAATTATAATAATATATCTGTGATTTATTTTTAATGTCTTTTATAATAATATAACTACAGTATATTACATTTTAAGGGAACAGAAAGTAAAACAAAGATACGGATTATCTGTAATAAGGTTGAAAACCAGCCGTAAAGGGATTTGGTATCGATTTTACAGGAGATTTATGTTTCAGAACTACATCTCTGCATTCGTAATTTTTACTAGGTGAAAGTTATCGCTGCACTGGAGATTAGAGATTACCTATTTTATAGTCGGTCTTACAGGTCTAGTGTAGTCTTGCAGGACAACAGAAAAAGTCGTATAGTTATAATTAAGCAATGTAAATCTGTGGCAGATAAGAGCAGCATATGCAATTTAATTTAAAAGAACAAAAACAGTTAGTTAAAAATATTGGGAACGCTGACGACTTATAGCCAACCGTAATGCGTGTTTATGAAATAAAAACCATGACATGTTCACAACCGGAGAATCAATGAAAGAATAGCAATGTGATAAATAAATGTAAGCATGAGACAACATCTTCCGAAGTTAGCATTGTCGCCGATTCACCGAAGATACTAATTTAAAAACTTGATTGAGTTATAAGTCTAGTACTTCTCCCACTTCAAAGATATGCGAATAAGTTCTTACTTATAGATCTTTCAAGTGTGGTTAATTAATATTGCGATTAGAGAGCGAGAGAAATTGTACGATATGACCGTGAAGTAGTAAAATGTCAAAATGTATTAATATTATATTACTAGGTGTTAGGTACTAAAAATGGATAATCAAATGTTAATAATAAATTGAAACTATACTCATATAAATTTAACCAAAAATGTTACATTAGGTATTTCACAAAATTACACGTTTCAATAATTTGCTTCACAAAAATAGGATATGATTTGGTAACAGAATTTGGTGATATTTTATTACATTTGGTTGAATATGATCTGCCCCGAGGTGACCAATGTAGAGAGGATGTTAATTTCAATTATATCTGAAAATTTTTAACAGTAAATATGATATAAACACTCATGTTATAAAGAATTAACTTATTTTTTAATACCTATTACTGTTAAAAACAAAAGGAGATAGAAAAACTTAAAAATTTAATGTTCGCATCACAACTAATATTAAAAAATATTGTTTTATCAAAAACAACAACCAATTTCTATTATTGTATATATGTTATAAAACATTTTAAACAATTATAGGCATCGTGATATATAATCAAATTTGAAACCATTTTAATAATTAGTTTCTTTATTTATTAAAAAGCCATTCTAATTATTGCAATTTTACTTGTATACTTATAAAATACATCTTATAACTCTGTAGGTAGTAATAACTGTTGATTTATAAGTACACGATTTGCAAAGAGAGACCAAACAAAAATAAAAACAACTCTTTCTAATATAAAGCTCTTTAATGGTTTTTAGATCATCTAGAAAAAAACATATATTTATAATTCTATATGTTGTCTATGTGGCTAAAATTTAGTTGATATGCTACACAAACAAAATAATTCATCCCAAGAAATAGTGAATGTTACTCAAATTATCACCATGAGCATTATTATCACTTTTAGTAATATTTTTATGTGTGATGAAATGAAACGACTCTTTAGTAGCCAGATTGTTTACAATAAAGCTCTCATACACATAAATTACAAGTTTATTATGATAACGCTTATTTCATCAATACACAACTACTGTATGATTAAATGTGAAATTTTAATCATAGTTTTAAGCAATCATAAAAAATATAAAAAACTTTAATTTCTTAAATTATTAAACAAATAATATAAAATAATAAAATAAAATAAATATAATGTTTGGAAATATAATGTAATTCGTTTTCAATTTTTTTATAATTAAATTCAGGATGTTCATAATATTTCCTATTCATACAGCAGTTCTAAATGTATTTATTGTAGATAGGGTTATGCTTTCGATTTATTATGTTTAGATTATTTTAAATATAGTATTTTTTATTTGAGTAAGAAATATTTTCAATAAATAAATGTTGAGCTTGACTTTTGAGATAATATTAGATAAAATAAAACTTGAACACAAGTTCTCACAAAAATTATGTTTACTTAATCAAACACGTTTTAACAACAAAGTTACCATCCTCAGTGATACATGAGCTACAATAATTAAAATATAACCAATATTATTTTACCAAATGTGCTTAAAACAAATTAGCAAAGGAAATAAATAGTATCAAAATATTTGTATTAGTTCCTAAACGTCAACTATTACTTCCGAGATATTTTAAGGGAATCTGAATTTAGATTACATTTTATTTTATTCAAGTGACGCCATATCCAATGAAGAGAGAGTTCCCTTCCTCTACTGCATTGTGAATTGTTGAAAATATAATAATAAGCATAGAATGTACAAAAATCAAATAACCGCATTTGTTTATGAACTCATATTAATTCCTATTGAAATAATCGTACGACATAATCTTCAGAAAATATTTTATTGGGGAGTTGGATTTAAATTGTGTTGTTCTATATATGGTAAGGTTTCATTATTTAAACATGCTTTTGTGTGAAGATTAAAAAACAATTAGAAAGTTACAGAATACATTTTCTAATTCGATATGTCATGAATCGAAAAGCATACTTTATTTGTTTGCCTTAATTTCTTTGTAGCTTTTAAAGTTACACGAGAATTATGTAAGAATTAAACAAACTAAATATACTGTTATTCCATGATATACAAATGTATTACTAAATGCTGACGTTGACATAGTTTCTTTCACATAAACATAGTTTGGTTTTCATTATAAACATTTCTAAACGTTTGATTAACCTTGTAAAAAGTTAACCTCTAGAATGTTAATACATCTAAGTAGTGACTCCACATAACGGGAGGCATTGACTTAGGAGTGTATATTACTCGACTGGTAGGAGTGTATTATTAGTAAATTTTAATGAAGTAGTTTTTAAAGTATTTATTGTACAAAATAATATATATAACAAATATATTATTGGTGTTATAAAAATTTGGTATCATTCCAATAGTATTGTCATATTGCGATTTGAGAATTGGGAGAGCTAAAACAAGATTTTATTAACTGTAAACATTTGTGATTTTTGATTGTATAGTTTATATCATAAGTCGACCAAATATAATTTGGCTAGGCAACTTGAGGACAAGGAAATTATTGCTAGATGAAGGCTTTTAAAAGATTTCTTACGTCAGTTGTCTGCAAATAAGCATTTAAAGGTTCATTTCGTTATTTCAAATAATAAAAAAAAAGAAATTATTGTCAAAGCTTTCCAAAATAAACCACGCAAGAAACATTGTGAAATTATAAATCACCATCAATAACAACATATAATATATTTAACAAGATATTTACTTAATACTTTTTTTTTAATTTCACTACCTTTTTGTGAGTGCATTCATATAGATAATCACAATATACGGACAACTTGCCATTTTTAGTTTTCATTAAAGAAAAAACTGCTCTTATATCTGCCTCAGTTTTCCCCATGCAAATATAACTAGATCCATAACTTGTAATTACAACACTTTAAGTCACAAAAACATTAAATTTATTTATAATAATGTAAAAGTAAAAAAGAGTATTGGATATTGAAAGGCTTTTTCCACACCTTGTTTTGTAAAAGCATTTTCAGACATTTAAATCCATTTCCTACATTATTCACGAATGTAAAAGTTTTCTCCCATTACGATAGGTATGTCTTCGTGTGTCTTGTAAATAGTGATATTGAAGCAGGTTCTCTGATAAATTATCGGTAAAAATAATGGACTCTGTTAACAATTTGTTCTATACAATTGAAATACTTTAACGTTATATTTTACAAACATATTTTGATCAGTTTAAATCCAAAAAATTATCTTTAAATTAATTTAAACAAAAACACCATACAACTTTAAAAAATATTAATAATAACATATTAGTAATATGAAATAAATAAATTATCAAATTACTATTTTATAATGATTCCCAAGTGCTGGAAGTTTATGGTAATAAATCGGTTGTTTGTTCAATGATATTTATGTAAAACAAAATCAGTCTAAGTAAACAAGTTAGGTTTTATAATTATCAATAAATAAGCTCTAATCTATAGACCAGTCTTGTAGTTCATACATTGTTTCATTATTGTAATTAAAGTTTACCAATTTTTGTTTAATTACACTGTATACTTGCTATGTTTCTTTGAAGATATTGGACAATGAATATATTTTGAGGTTTGCAATTAGTTATTAGATTGATAAGCTTGCAAATTTCTGATGTACTATTAAGTAAATGGAAACTTTACCTAACTGCATCATAAACATCTAAAATTATGAAGAAATTAAAATGACAGGGAAAAAGTTAATAACATTTTACTTCAGCAAGATACAAGTTTTATTATTCCAAATTGATAAAATATCCAATTTGATGTATTTTAGATATGTTATTTAGAATATGTCTTTTTAATTTGTAAAATTACGACAGTCATCTTTAATTTTTAATTAACGGTCGGCTAGTTAGAACCTCGGTAACAGATTTTGTAAATATTATGTCTCACTCCACAATTGGTTGAAAATATGTTATAAACTAAAGGTGACATTATTATGATAATATAGCAATTGTTTATTAATAAAGTGTATACAATTTTGCTTCATAACTATTCCTAGTGTACGTTTAATGTTTAGATTTATATAGGACACGTTACTAAAGTGAAAACAGTGATGTTAAAATATTTTATCCATGTAAACCGTTTCCAAATAAATAAATATCGAAAATTTGACTCATATGTTTACTTAAACCTAATACATTAAAATAATGAATAACAATTTGTATCACATTAAATTATAGCAAATATATTTTGCAGAACATATTGATTTCCTATATCCAAAATTAGGTTTTTCTTTTCGGCAATTAAAGTAAATATACCGTAATTGTTTATTTTTCGTCCTTAGGGAAACACAGCTTACACTGTTACTAAAATAATTAAAAATTTTAATCTGTTTTCACTATTAGTATAAACAGTAAAATTATATTTAGTAAAATTACTTCACTGAAGAATAGTATACATCAACATTTATAACGTGCAGAATTGGAATATATTATGAAGTGGTTGTAGTAAAATGCCGTTAAATTCGGATTATTATTTAAAATATGTAAAACATAAAGGTAATGATTTCTTTATCTGGTTATCCATTACATGGTTAGTCAATACATGGAATTTGGACTGAGTCACTTGCATTTAAAACTGCCATAAACCAGACAAGATGGTTTCATAAAATACGAGTTTTAAAAGACAAAAATCTCCACGATAAGAAAAACTTCAGAGTTCTAGATGTAGATTTACGGTTACGACTTAGTTTCCAAAGAAATGGTACAAAGTGGTAGTATCTCAGAGTAATGGATAGCATGGGACAACTTAAGAAATAGAGATATTCACCTGACTCCCATTGAGAAGGTGAAAATCTTTGTAAATTGTTTATCATAGGTTGGATGTTATTCTGGATTACCTAAGAGTAAAAAATAAGACAACAAAAAGAGAACTTATATAATTTTGTTATTTATTATAATGATTTGCAATAAATATAGACCATTTATCTAATATATTATTTTCAATTTTTAATTTAACAATAAATAACTTTACCATATCGTTGAATCAATCTGCTAATCTCTGAACCTAAGGAACCCAATCTATCATCCCTGATCTGAATAAGAACATTTTCTAGGATTTTTTTTCTTTTAGCTTCAATGAATTTAAAATTATGAACCGAGTTATTTGAGTTAAAAACCATGTTTTTTCACTAAAAGTTCACTGTGCTTTTTTGAGAAAAGATAAATATTTTATAATTGTACACGAGGAAAATACAATAACCAAGGATCCCATTTCACTTAATTTCTAATGTTTTGATTCTTTTATAACGTTTTAGAAACATTTTCAGTAGTAACTTTTTACGATGTATTAGTTAACGTGCCGCCGCTCCGCCAGGGACATTCTTTCGAAAATCATGCTATATATTGACAATAATAAGACAACTAAAATAGAAATAACTCATTATATTAAACACACACACACACACACACACACACACACACACACACACACACACACACACACACACACACACACACACACACAAAAGCTAGAAAAATATATCGTCTGAATGAAAGGCATTTTAAATTCCGTAATAAATTGTTAATGTATAATCAAATGTTAAAATTAGTAAAGACTTACTCAATGCAGGGAATTCTGGGAAAGTACTAAGAATATTAATGAACTGACTATACTATTCATTCAAAACAAGCTTTTAAGAATTATTGTCAATGACCAATACGTTATTGTGAATATAGGAATGTATATTTTGTATAAGGAATGAAGATTTACATAAGGCTCATGATATTATATATGAAAAACTTCAGAACTACCCGAAGAAGCGTGATGGTATTGCATCAAAATTCCAAGAGGATACGATTTCTAATCATCAGCGATTTGCTTCGTTGATTCGGTAATGTGACAAATATTGAATTGCTTATGTAAGGACCAAAATGTAATCCAACACTGGAGACACTATTGGTTGACTATTCACCATAAAGGTATATCTATCTACACATTAGATACCAATAAATTATTAACAATTATTGTAAATAAATACTGATTAAATACGATGCCATACGTCGTTCACCTATCATTTTATTATTGGATAATCTCTAAAATAAATTTAAACCTAATTACCAATAGCTTAACAAAGGAAAATAATATATTATTTGAAAATATAGCTTAGTAGAGAATATAAAGTATCATTTCATTTGATAAGTCACATTTGATTTTACATAGAAAATAAACAAGTCGTTTCAAGAATTGGTTGTGCCCACAAACTTGAGGGGAAAACAGTACAAAATTAAGGACTTTGATCGGTCTCTGAAATTCCGAAAACCACGATGTAGAGAAAAGGGTTGAAAAGAAATTGCTACGTAGCCCAATTTACAGCGCAAGTCTACAGAATATTTCGTTTATCTATTTATATTCGTTCCAGATACACTATTTATGAAGGAATTCTATTAATATTTTTAATTATCTTTATATTCATTGACTGAATTTAAAATTAATCTTAGTAATTTAATCAATACAAAACAGTTTTATTATAATGTTTTCAAAATCATAAACATTTCCTACAATGTCAATAACTCTTTCTTATTTCAATTACATAATTTTCTTGACGTGTCTCTAACTGTCGATTTTTTGTACGCACAGTTTGATGGTAATCCTATTTTTCTTAGGTTTCTCTTCCATGTCTGACTTTATAGTATCCGGTTAGTTCACGGACTTTTCTGATGACTCCAGCTCAATTTAAGTTGCTACATATTGTGATATACGGTGTCCTGGCTTCTTTGTGATGTCCGGATCTGAGGTAGAAAATTATACACAAGGTTGTACCCCAGAACGTTCTTGGACACCACAACCCACTGGACTTTTTACTCAACTAAGTTAAAAAGAAAGTACATTCGTTTTATACAGATACTCTACTGAGAACTTATAACTACATTTTTCAAAAGGGAACAATCCTTGAAGTTTTTATGAAACAAAAACTAATTGTTGTCAGAAAAAAAAATAGAAACCTCTGAGTTAAATATTCTAGTTAAGACCTACCAGTATTTTTGAAACAGTAGATAAATTGTTCTTGTCCTTTCTGTTTATACAGAGACTCTTCTGAAAACTTAAAATTCAGGCTTTCAAAGGGTAACTTTCTTTAAAATTTGGAAGAAACACAAACTAAATATTATCAGGAAAAGGTTGTAAATCTCTTCGGTAAAAGTCTTCGTATACACAGACCTATATGCATTTGGATACAGTGGAAAATATGCTATAGACTTTTCCCCCTAGATACATGGAAAGGGTTAGTAGTCTATCAGATCACCAATACGAATACAGAAAAGGGCGTTCTACAGTGAATGCAATAAAAAGTAGTATTGGACAATAGAAATGAAACATCTAATGAAAAAGTGTTCAGGTTTGTGGTGGTAGTAGATGTTAACAAATCATTCAATTCAACAAGCTAGACTTGTTTATTTATGCTCTGTTTTAGATATAGTTCCTGAATATGGGCTTTGAATAATAGAATATTACCACAGCTCTTAGACCATACGATATTAACGACAAAGTGTAATAATTCTGGAATAAATTATTTTTGGCGCACTCCAACGATCACGGATGGGTCCGTAACTGCTCATAATCAAGAATATATTTTGTGGCAATATATTCTAAATTATATGAAGTACATAATTAAGTTATATAATATATTAAAGGAACAACAATATCGATTAGGCTCGAACATTCAAAGATATGGCAATTGGAAAATTCAAAATTAGCGAGTACATTGATTCTCATTGTCACAGTATTCAGACAGTTTTGGAAATTTATTTGGATTTTCATTACAATTTAAAATTTCATATCTTGATGAAAACAAAAATAAGACCATGTGTCGGAATCTTTACCACAAGACAATGGAATGTCAATCCAATACTATAATGGCTTGCTACGTCTTTCATCAGTAATAATTTGGATATTAAACATTAAACATGTTTTTTGTACGTATTTATCTTATATTAGAGAGACTTGGTCGCTTATGGAGATTTCTTAAAACATCTGCAAATTTTACGTCTAAATTATACTAATTATATTTGTGTCTGGAATTTGTTTCATTATCCTAACGAAGACTATTAAAAGTCTGGAATCGCAATTAAAGGCGAATTCTTGAACCACGTCTTTTGTTCATTGTAGAAATTGTGAATCCAACTGTAGTAACTAGCAAGATTGAATTACTTAACTTTGAGAGGAGATACCACTTAGGTAATCAAACGTGACCCCTTTTGTAGATTATATTTCCTTTTATTTTGCACGTAATTATGTAGTTATTAAATCAATTAATAATTTGTTATTTTTATAAAAAAGACGCCATTTACTTCATTATTCATGATTAACATAAGATTACTAATAATATTTAGGTTTTATATCATCGTATTGTATATGAGACGTATAATTGAGTTAAAACATAAATAAACTGATAAACAATGAACACTATTTATCCTACATCAAGTTTATCAAAACTAATCACCTTATGAGATATGAGATGCTTATTTCAAATAATAGTTTACACAATATTTATAGCTGTTAAAAATACAACTAAATTTTCTTCAAAACTTTAACAACCTTGTTTGGCAACAATCAAATTAAAACATAGTTGACTCGTGGTTTACAATAAAATAGTAACATAAAACTTTATGTTCTACTCCGTCTGATCATAAATATATTTAATGAGTATTTTTACCTTATTCTCTAACATAGGATTTATTATTAAAGACTTTGACGTAAATATAAAATAAATAAACAATCTTTTTCCAAGCATTTGATACTAAAAGTATTTTAATATGTTTTAAATTGCAAAAACGTCTACTGTTTTGTTTATTTAGTATGTTATTTTTTTTATAAAACATATTAATATAGTTCCATTTTCAAAATCCAAAAGCCCTACACTAGTGATTGTAATAAACTAATGATTGGTAAATAAAATATGGATTAAGAATAAGTAGTAAACGAACTCAATTAAATCTTACCAACTGCCATTAAAACTCTAAATCTATCAAATACAATTTTATGACAAGTTTAAGCCACAAGCGAAGCAAGTTTAGGTTTTATTTAATTACATAATTGGTTTTAATA
The DNA here is from genome assembly GCA_963513935.1 of Aphrophora alni. NCBI lineage: Eukaryota > Metazoa > Arthropoda > Insecta > Hemiptera > Aphrophoridae > Aphrophora > Aphrophora alni. The sequence continues at coordinate 80,091,166 of OY740767.1, read as the reverse complement.
ATTTGTGAAAAACTAATATGGTTTATTTTTATTTTTTATTTTTCATTGACAACTACGGAACTAACATGTATAATGATGAATTTTTTGATTTAAAATCGGTTCTGATTGATTAATGTAAAAATGAGTTTAAAATGTTGTGGCACCGTTTAGTAGATCTAAAATTTAATATTGGGTTATAGTTGAATAGTTGGAGGAGAAAAGGAAACTTAAATAAGTAATATTTATATCTCCATTTCTAAATTAAGGTTTCTGAGATCATTGTTTAACATATACAGTAACTGAATGAATTTGAAATAAATGTACCTACTACAATAAATGAGTACAAAGGCTAAAATGAACACCTCTTACAAAGATAGAAATGAGTAAGCTAAATGATATTAACGAAACGAGACAATAAATCATGTTGGAGACGATATCAAGTAAAATATGATGGCGGGCTCAATCTCACTTTGTAACAGTTGAATTTTGTCTCAGAGTCAACCAAAAGTTTTAAACTTTTGTAACTAGCGCCCTATATTGTCAAACAATAATACATTTGTACCGTGCATCTAAATTAAGGAAAAAACTCTTTGTTAATGGGCAAATAATGTTCTACATACGTTTAACGTATACAATGGGGGAACCCACAATAATTTCAGAAATATAGTTAAAAATGCCTCCATTGGATGGAGTGCGTGTTTACTCTCACGAACTACAGAGTCGAGTAAGAAACCAAACAGAAATGTAATCAGGAATAATTTGTAGCTAATTTATTCCTTGTGATAAGACTGAGTTTAAATTAATAAATTATTACAAATTCCTTCTACCTGAAGTGTAAGAAAAAAAGAAAATAGGAGGAGAATGAAGACACAAGACGCAATATACTTGAGACTTTTGTCCCAGCTAAAAACCCACCTTAAAATGAGGATTGTAGACAAGTTGTCTTTGCAATTATTTTGAACTTATTATTATTATTATTATGAAAAACAGAAATTTATTAACTTAGTCCTAAAATAATATTTTTTGTTTCAGTCATGTCCATTATCCATGTTTCAAAGGAAGGGTAATTACTTATTGTAAATTAGACTAGGATAACGTAGCATTACACTTATGTTTAGGAAAATAATTCGTTAAAACCCACAAAAATGAACACATGCAAGTAATTAGCCAAGTTATTATAATACTTTAAAATGCAGTGGTCGCACACATTCATGTTTTTTGTTGGTATCGTGGAAATGCAAAAATTACTGTAAATCAGTTATTAAAACAAAGTATTGAACGTTTTGATAATATTTGTTGATCGGAGGACAGAGTCAAACAAAACACGTACATCATGTCATTAAAATGCATGTATGTAAAATAAAACGCAGATGAACTAGTTCAGAAGGAAAGTCGGAAATCGTTAAGGGAGGCGACAATAAATTCTAAACTAAACACTTATGAAAATGTTACAGAATAATATAAAATTATATTTAGTGAAGTGTTGCACTTATCAAAAGAAGGACAGCAAAGCTTCTACACTCGACAGAAAAATATCGCACAAAAAATATAGGATATTTGGGCAACTAAATGAATTATAGGATACTTACAGTTAATGATTTTAAAAAATATATTTTTATCATAGTAACGGGTTTCAAAGAGACTAATATTACATTAATAGCTGGACAAAAGTGAAAAGGATATCTTAATTTGTGGTCTTAATGTTAGTTGCACGCGCTTACCTTTTAAAACCAAGTTACTAGAGTCACTAGTTTCTACAGATTTTAATCAGATGTGTTTAATAAAGATTTTACAAAACCAAGATTACCACCGCCGAGATAGGATACTTGCTTAGTGACACAATTACGAGGCTGAAAATTGACACGAGGAATTCACAGAACATAAATAGATCTGAATATTATAATCGCAAGCTTTTAATGCTAAGTCAAACGTAAAAGGTTTATAATACAAAGTCATCAGTAATAATAACAAGTCATAATTGTTGTGCAACTCACAAAAAGTGTTATCACTTCAAGAGTTAACAGATAGAAACCTGTATACTTGTGACGGACGTCTAATTACAATGTTTGTTTTGACATAACGGATAACATACCTGCCTGGGTCGATTGTGTAGGTGGCCGCGGTGGTAATTACATTTTCGTCTTGGGTACCCCTATCGCTCACTTCACAAATTAACCTTCTAGAAACAGACCATATGATACGAAAACTTGGTAAATACCTCGAACTAATCTAATAAATACATAATACACTTAAAATGGGTGTTACGCAACCTATTAAAATTTAATCCACAATCCTGAGAATTCGTGAAATTAATGTGGAAGCTCAAGCAAAATGAAATATTAGAAAAATCGTTGTAGAAGCAAAAACAACCACACATTTAAGTCTCACACCTTCCACGTGTTGAATCACATCATTTAATTTTTTTTTAAGAATGTTACCATTTTTTAAGTTAAAAGAAACATCAAGTTCTGCACAAGAATGCACGTACACCATTATTATTATTTTAGCTTACATGTCCTCTTTGTAATGTAGACTTACATTACAAGTCTACATCAGATAATGAAATAATCTAGAGGCTTCTAGAAAATTTAAAAATTATAGATTGGATCAATCACTTGATTGAAACGGGATTAAGTTTAGACGCTATGGTGGGTGTAGTAGGGAAAGACGGACTAATAAAGCAGCAAATGATGCCTATTGCAAAACTAGTTTAATTACAGGATTTGTCTATCTTTAGGAAATTGTTGAACTACAAGGTTTTTATTTAATATAAATTTGTTTAGAAAAATGTATACGAACCTTACGGTAATAAATCTGAGCTCAGATTTGTTTGATTAACGTAGTACAAACTGATCCAAGTGAGTATTGAAATAAAATTGTTATTTGTGTCTCTTTTTTGTAAACTTGATACCAGACCTAAAAACTGTTGGTATTAAATTTTCTGTACAAGAAACTGTTTCTTCTAATATTCAGCGATTTTCTAAATTTCCCAACTTTATTAAAATTCCAATAATTTGTAAAATTTTGTGGTTTTATTTCTAGGAATTAGGTTCAATTAAAAGAGTCCATGCTACCCAGTAGTGTCGGTCATGGTAGAATCAATTTAATATTTTATTTTACGGAAGTGGTTTTGGCTTTCACGATGACTGCGTCAGTAGAAGCTTCCTTAGCCAGAAGGCCAGTTACAGATTATATTGATTGATAAATATTGAAAAACGACATTTCACAAAAATGGTTCTCTTTGTAAATCCTTTGATTTAAAATTTTGTTTGACCTATGTTTATAATAAAAGAAAATTTTAAACAGACTATTCGTTCCAGTAGCGTGAAACTAGTATCTGCCAGAAATGCTTTACGTCGAGGCTTGCCACGAAGTAAAAATATTACTTTATTTTTTTTAACGTTTAATTTATTTATTATACGGTTTTATGACAATCGTCTGTTTCTAATACTTTTAATCTTTAAACTTGTTAAAATGGTGAACCAACCACAATCAACCTCGTATAAAAAAGTAAATTGCTTCTCCTTTTATATGATTAGTGAAATCATTCAAATCTTCCTAACTGCTATTGGAAAATTTTGTGCAACGTAATTACCATTCACGTGTTTAAATTTACTTGATAACCGTGTTTATGATCATGAACTTTTAATTTGGTTAAGGGTTATTTTAGTTTATTTTTTAATATATTTAACCCGTTTTAATGGGCATAATGATTTAATTGGTGCTCACAAAAGTAAATAAATGAAGTCTATTTCTAAGCTATTAAAAAAAAAAAGACAGAAAGGATATAAATGGGTTGAGTAGGTGTTAAATAATTAATGTAAAAACTGTTATGTTGGTCAAACAAAATAAAATAATGTTAGTAAATCAAAATCAAATTCATGTTTCTACTTGAATAACCATTTATCCTAAAATAAAACATCTCCCTTTTATTATATTAAAATCGGAATATTTTTCAAATAGTTCATCTGTGTGTTTGCTTGAAGTTCATCTATCAGTTAATTAACATGAAAATGGTAGATTTAATACCAATAATTACTTGTCATAAACCTTTTATAAATATATCATTATAGTGTCGGTACAAGCATAAACAAATATAAGATGTATTGATATAAAGTAAAAGCAGCGAATTTGAAAAAAGTTTTATATAATATTATAAATAATGTATTTTATGTTATAGTAAGTGAAACGTGTAACGGCTGACACGTGCTAACTTTTTAACAATCCTGATTTCTGTTCATATATTCGGTTTTAAAACCTTGCACATTATTTAAAAAGCGGTAATTTGAAAAAGATCACTTTCATCGGCTCAATAAACTTCATATTTACATTAAAAAGTTGACATAAATGTTTTGGACTACCTTACTGTATAACATCGTTCTAAAGATGATCCAAAATAAGGGTATGTAATAAGGCTAAATAGTCCGGTTTTTGAAAACAACTGTTTCACGTTAAAGAACACCGAAACGTGGCAAAAAATAATTTTAGACGTGAGTCTGTTTAGGACCCACCTTAAAGTATGTCTGTTAAAGAGGTTCGGAGGTGGAACTTTTACCTAAGAGAGCATGAAAGGTTTGGGTTTAATAGATAAACCAGATGAACCTGGTGTCCCACACACAGGAAATCAAGCATAAGGGCTCTTGATGGTTCGTAAAGCATGAAAGTATTTAACACACACACACTAATTACCTACATATATTTGATGAATATAAAACTTTAAATATAAATTACTTTGTAATGAGTAGAAAAAATGATAATGTCATGGAAACATTTTTAACTAAATATATTGTTTTGTTTTAATATTTGTTAACTGGAAGTTTAATGTTTGGATAAATAAATAAAAACTCGATGCAAACACAATGAATTTTGAGTTAATAAAACTATTTGAACATTGAATAATTTCTAAAGAAATTTGTTTCTACCTTTAAACAATCTTGCTTGTTTTTTAATTATGGCACATCGACTTTTGAACTTTCATCCCTATTTCTTGAAATGGTCATCTGAGACCCCCGCAATAAAACTATAAATAAACTGTAACTACCAAATACAGAGAGGTCCATGAACTTACACAAAACAAAAGGAAAAAAAGAAATGTAATTTTCTTGTAAAGTTAATTATAAAGAGATACAACAGGTAATGTATTTAGTATACAATATTTGAGTTAATATTAGTTGAGACCTCAGCAGTTGCTGATCGTAAAGCAATATAACTCAAAGGTTGCTATTTAAAACTAAATTGAATACGGGTTATTTAACGTCAAACTTTGTTATCGCCAAAGACAAAGAAACTTCCTATATAAACTTTGAATAATATGAAAGAAATAATTACTTTAGCGCTAAAATAATATAATTTTAGTCCAAAAATATTTCCCTTTAAGTTTTTAACATGACCTAACAACATGTATTGTTTAAAGTTAGTTTCTTTGTTAATTTATTCTCTTACTGATTTTGTAAATATGTCAACCCAAACAATTTATTTAAAAGACACAAGATTAAAGTAGTAAACATGAAATATTTACAATTCACTCACTTGTTTGGTATAAAATAAATAACTTACTCATAAACAAAAAATAAAACATGATTATAGAACATTTTAACAATTTCAGGAAAACATCTTTGTAGTGTCGTTATAAATCTAAGAAATAAAACAAAAGAGTATAACTATAAAATATATTTGAAATATACTGTATTTTTTGTTATAACTTTGGATTTAATTTAACAAACTTCCAAGAATGTTGTAAAACCATTTACCCACAGACGTCGGATTTGAATTGTTTGCTTAAGTCAATATTGATTCAGCAAATTGTTATGCGACAAGCTGTATATAGATTCCTACATTCCCAAGAGGAAAAGCTTCTTTAATTCAGAAGATATCATACAACTCCACTTAGTGTATTGATAGTTACAGAGAGAAGAGTTTTAGAAATGTTAGTGGCATATTTAATTCCAATAATTAAATACGTTTTGGTAAACTTTAAACTATTATATTATTATCTTGGTTTGATTTTATATAATAGTTAAAATAATAACTGATTTCCTTTGTGTAATGAATATGTATAATACTATTTAGAGTTTTATTGTTTATTGATAATGATAATTAAGGTGTGTTAATATTATTATTTAGGATTTAACGTATAGATGTTATCATTTTTGTGTTTAAAAACTAATACGCGAACCAGATTATTAAATGCTGTAATAAACTATAATAATTAAAGTAAATGTGTTTATATCACTGTTTATTCAGAGGTAACTCTTATATTATATCTCAAATAAGTGTATGACAACTTTGGAAAAGGGTTGAAAAAGTTCTGATTTCGATTTAGACGGTCTCTAAAAATAGACAGACAATAAAAACGAATTCAATGGGAAGTACAACTTTGTTTTCAATAACTCAATTAAATAATGAAAATGTTTTATTTATTTCAAACTTTTTTTCATATGTTAGATATACATGTATAGAAAAAGAGAGATTTATTTAAATAATAATAATAATAATAATCTACTTATAGTATTCTAATAAATTTTATAAGGAGTGGTGACTTTGAAAAGAGTCGTATCTCTAAAAGGCTAAAAATACCAAAATAATAATGAACGGCACAATAAACACTAAATATATCCACCTAAGGTTGAAGACAAAAAACAAATTACTCTAATAATCCTAATTATTTTTAATGTGCCAAAGATAGGTTTTTTAAAATTCATGGTCAATAATAACGACTATTAATATTAATATTGAAATATTCCCAAATTTTATCATTTACTTCATCTCGAAATCCAAAATGGAATTAAAAACTACCTTCTTTTAGTTATTTATATTTATTTATTTTTTCACTACTAAACATCTATCTCTTGAATACGTCATCACGTTCTAGAATGATGCCAGTGCATAGTGTATCTTGAATAAATGATAAAAAAATCTTCAGTGGACGAAAATGTCATACAAGTGTAAGATATTGGAAAATTTTAATGAAAAGGGGTAAAAAATATATAACAGAAACACATATAAAGTTTTGGTTGGGTTCAGAAGTATATAATCATCTCAGATTTTCGTCTCTATTAATTAGATTTTAAGCACATTAAAGTCTCCAATTTTATGTACGTCTACTGAGTTCGATGTATTGCTGGCTCCAAAACGGTGTGAAGACGTCTGGATATATATATATATATATATATATATATATATATATATATATATATATATATATATCGTTTATTATACAGGGTAACTGACAAAGAATTGAAGGTTATTTTATGGCAACTACAAATTAAAATGCGACAAAAAACAATTGTGTGTTTATAAAAAGTACTCCATCTTTGCATTTGAATTTAATAATAACTATGAAGAAACATTGATATGGTAAAGTAATGCTCAATTGATTAGAACACTAGCAAAAAAAAAAACAAACAATTTATATATCCAAAAATATATATATATAAATAAATAAATTTTTCCATCATTTATAGCTACTTCAATTAAATAACTATATACGTCTGTAATATTATGTTTTGATATATTACGTTCCGCTTCAATGATGGTGGGTGTGGAATATGTGCTTTGTAACGTTCTAGTTATGTCTATCTACTTTAAATTATACAAATACATCAAGTTTACTGCGCCATTTATTGCTGTGTATTCAATGAAAATTATCTATAATAGATGTTCTTATTGAATGTGTTACTATTTTTTTCAAAAAATTATTCATTCCATTATTTAAGTTGGAATATTGTATTTATTGAAAGTATCTATACGGGGTGTATATAAAGTCCCGCACGGGCTTAATATTTTCTAAACGACAACAGATAAATTAATAAGATTTGGTACATCAACACCACACCTAAAAAACTACTTTTTTAAGGAACGATCAATTTTCTGTCATATCATGGGGACATCCCGCAAGGAGTCAGAAGGAAATCTTAAATAGGAGCATAGGTCAAAATTGTTTTTTGCAATATTTTTAAGTTGGGAAAATATTGAATTAACATATCAACAGTTAATTATTCAATGGTAGAAATAAAGTGGAGTTTCATAAACATTTTATATTTCATATTACTCGTTATATCACCTGACATGTCATTAAACTAAATGAGAGGACATACAAGAGAAACTTGTTGCAGTAAAAGTTTTTACATAAGTTGATTGTCAGTAAAATAATCTTTACGTTTAGTTAAAACTAAACGTTTAAATAACGTCATTAAGTAACACCGATGTATTTTTTAATATGCCAAAAGCTACATAGCTTAGTTTTTTTTATATATATATAATCCCCTATTTAGCCTAATCTCAGAAAAGTAGACCGTCTAAGGTTACGTAGTTTTAAGCAGGAATTATCGTATTTCGCTGTTGTTTCATATGTTAGACAAAACATGTGACCTCTTCAGTCATTATTAGACTAAAGCCCACACATACCGAAAAATAATATTTAAATATGTTAATCTTTAGTAACCTTTAAATCCTGTCTCCGCAAACCCTTTATGGATCAGTTGAATAGCAAAATTAAAAGTCTAAAATGAAAAGTAAACATTAGTTAGTAGATGGCCCAATCATCTAGCGTAATGAACAAAGTATTGTACAAGAAAATTTAAAAAAACATACTCAATACGAAAAATATTAATAATAAGTATCTACTGCCTCATTAAATGAAAGATAGAAAACAGTCTCACGAAACAGATTTTAGAACTTTTCATGACCAGAAAAAACGAAAATGAAGTATATTTAATACACACAACAGGATATGAAATAACTAAAAACTCAAAAACATTTGTCCTAGATAGTAATAGTTTATTATAAGAAATATTAAATATATAATTATTGTTTATATATGTTTTTCAGATTAAGAGTCATACTTTGAATGTTTGACAGGATGTTTGTTACACATCTTTTACAAGTATAAAATTATACTACTGTGAGCAACCGATGAACTATCACGTTTTGTGATATTAAATCGTGAAAAAGTCGGAAGAGCCATTACTTATAAATCAATTATGATTATCATTCACATGTTTCTAATTATATTCATATCGATATTATCTAATATAATTTAGAAAATGTCAAAACGTTAGCTAGATATTTGTATCAAATAGAAGAGAGGGGTTGTCTTATATTTCTTTTTTAGCAAAACTTTTTCATTATCAAAAAATAATTTATCTAGGGAAAGGAAAATATGAAATACGTGATAAATGATAGTTGACATATAAACTACAGTATCTATTCTACTTTTGATGAGATGTATTATTTATAGGGTTGTTTCTCTTTTTAACTCATATGTATATACTAAGTATTTTTAATCTAAGCTTTTATCATTAACTTAATGAAGGCTATGCCAAATCGGAAGTTCAATAAAAGCCACAATTCTAACCCACATCTTCTGTTTGTTGTAGCAACTCTGTATCCAACTATATTAACTTCTAGGATTTAATCAATTAACTCTAGGAGTAGAGACCACTTTATACTATCATACATAATTGTGATTTCTTTAGAGAACTAATTTCACTAAAAGTTAGAATGTTTTGTCTAGAGGAAAATAATAAAAAGATTAATTACACGGACAACTTTCCCAAATTTGAGAGTAGACATTTTCCGATTTTATTTCATTGTTTCACCATAGATCGCCCTATATTTTTATCTTAAGTAAATTTCAATTTTGAAAGTACCCAGACATTTTGATGATTAGGCCATGATTAGGTAAGTAGTCACGACTTAGATTGTACAAGGTTACTCAAGACATTTGGTGAAAGTCGTGAATTTTATGAATGTGACTTTTGTTTGTTAACATTTCGTAGTTTTCTTTGCTTAAATGTTAATAAGCAAGGTTATAGAAAGAAGGTTTTTTTGATTGATTTTTATCAATTAATTGTCATAATTTTGTTGTTTTGTATCATAATTAGGCACTAAGAATATTAAAAAATTTATTGAGAATAAAGGTCTATACGTTACCAATTATAATCTATTTATTACAATTTTATTTTTAATAACTTACTGCTTTGTTTTAACCGTAAACTCGAAACATTGATATTAGTACTATCGTCAAGTTTGTGACGTTAGATTGTTTCCTATTCGGTGTTTATGGAATTAGCGTAGGAATCCGCAATTATATCAATTTAAATGTTGTTAATATGTTTCTATAATAAAGTTATATTGATTAGAAAATAATATTAAATATTTTCCCAATACAAAATAGACAAAAATACACAACTATAATTAAAAATATTGAAATAACACATACAATAAACTATACAATGCAGCACAACATACTTTCAATTTGTTTTTTTAATTATTCCTTTATTGCTACGAGTATAAGTTACACCATAATATACTCTTGTGTAGTCATTAGTTTCACTCTGTCATGAAATAGATAATTTATTCCTTTAAGAAATATATTCTCTTTACAAAACATGAAGTTCACTAAAACAGGTCACGTTTACTTTTGTTCATTTAAATCCTATCAAAGTTACGTAGTTCAATCCTGGGAGTTAATGTAGTTGGATCCACAGTTGCCACAACAAACCTAAGTTGTAGTTAAGGATTTTGAATTTAATTGAGCGTTCAGCCTTCGAATCGCCATCGTTAAGTAAATGAAACAAGTTCTAGTTCACTTCGACAAGGAACTATTCACAATCAAATGAGTACAGGCAGAGTACATACATTTTATGGAGACTTTGGTTGTCGGATTACAACAGGAGATCTAGTTTGAATATGACATGTAGCTTTTAAAATGTGCAGTACATATCTTATTTATTATATATCACGTATATAATTCGTACACTTACGCCATCAACATTACGTAAATGTAAACTTAATAAGAATGTGTTTAAATAAAATGACTTAAAAGTAAAACTCTAAGTTTATTGACATTTTTTTCATAAAAAGTGTGTGTGTGTTTAATGAAAAATTTGAAAAATAGATAAACTATTACCTTATTAGAACACACACACACACACACACACACACACACACACACACACACACACACACACACACACACACGCTATGCCTAGTTAAATATATAGTATAAAAATTTCAGACCAAAAGGGCCTGAAAATACTCAAAACAAAGAAAAAACATTTCTTGACAAAAGGGAGGTAAAGTGTTCACCTTTTGTGGGAAATTTCCCACAGAAAGGGAGACCGAAAATTATCCGTCGTAAGACGGGTACTTTTGTGGCAGACTCGACGTGAGGAAGACGTATCTCCTATACCAGACTCCAAGCAGAGAAGAAGCTACATTAGTCACTCTACTAAATTCGACTTAGAAAAGTTACAACTCATTTCGAACTTCAAAACGACTTAGCAGATCGAAATCGAGGCCAGCACTCAACTATTCAGCAGTCTACAGGACTTGGATGGAAAACAACGCATCGAAATTAGACAACTTTAACAACTAACTTCAAAATCTACAAGAACTTCATATAAAGTGCGAAGGTACAATAAGCCTAGGGAATAATTCGCAAATAGTAAAATCATTTTAAATATAACTTCATTTGGGAAATTGATAAAAATTAAATTCATTAATATAATCTCTGCTTTATTTCAGTACAGGAAAAACTATCTGTAGTTCTGGCTGGAATAGTATAGCGTTTTTATTTGTCTTAGGATATAAGAAATATTCTGTTTAGATTTTTGTGAAATATTTTGATTGTTTTGTTTTGTTTGATTAATTTTGTTGGGGTATAAAGTTTTTAAATTGCTTTTAAATTGTTTTTAAAGAGAAATTATATACGCAATTCGTTTCTCAAATTTCTTGTGTTTTCTATTATCCATTCTGTAAATGCATATTACCTTGTTTATGATAAATGTTTTATGTGTGCTCTGGTTAAATATAGTTTAAAAATTTTAAGATATTATCAGAACTTAAGAGCCGATTTCTTCCAAAAGGCACTTCCCCAGAGAAAGAGAGTGTTAATTAAGAGAAATAGTAAAATTATCGAGCATTGAAATAAAATTCAGGGAATTTTGCGAATATTAAAAGGTTGTAAGTTTATGAGGACAAGCTCATACTTACAAAAGCCAAGTAGTGCAATATCTTTGATTAAAGAAAACGTAAAAGTGAGCATCTTGGTCTTGTCCGCGTTAGTGCAAGGTTAGGTGAGAACTCCCGGCGGCGGCGGTTGTACAGCGAGGTTAAAAGGGTGGCGAGCAAACGGTGAGCCTACGCGGCAACACACACACACACACACACACACACACACACACACACACACACACACACACACACACACACACAATTACAATAATAAATTGGTAAAATTTGTTTTTTTAAGCGCGAACGAGTTACGCGTCAAAGTAAAACACAAAATTATGACATTCATTCCTCTATTTTTAACAAGCTTATATAGCCTATCTCTCGCACAACTTCACAGTTACAAACTTTACAGTTGTTGTTTTGGATCCACAAAAATAGACAAAACTAAGAATTTTGTATAGCTTTATTCATCTGACATCACCTTTTTTATCAATTGAACGTTTAGCTTAGTAAAACACATGCTACTGTAATAAATTATTATTTACTGATGAAACCTTTATACTTCAAGCTTTCATACTCATACAACAGATAGTACTTAAAACGAAAGGATAAATGGTAAAAATTTGACGTTGGAGTGTGTTTCCGTTAGGGTCAAGCACGTGACGTTCCGTCTAAATATCTCAACAACCACAAGTTGACAATATTTAATAAATGTTTTGTTATTATTATTCTTTCAAACTACGTATTTGATATTATCATAGCTGCCATAGTTTATTTTTAGAATATTACATTCTACGACGTAGTAACCAAACCGAACCACACCCATTTTCATTTCGGTGCGATTACGAGATGTAAAATATCGACAACTTACATTGATATTTTGTAACAGTTCTGTACACCATTAATTAGGAAAATGAAATTTAGTTCTTTCAGTTGGTACAGCCCATTACGTCATAGGCTCGATTTATGCATGTTATTGTGAACTTATGTTGATATATGTACAGTGATTTATTTATTATAGTTTGTTTATACAAGTTATATTATTAGTGTTATTTTTATAGAGTTTATTTGAGTGAATTTTAAGTTTTTCAAATGATGTTGTTTCAGAACTACCTAGTCCGAACATCTATTTTATGTCAAGGCCTTACTTTCTTTGGAAATGTCCATTCTGTCTAATAAAATTTTTATAAATTGATTTTTGTTTTTACTAAATGTTATATATATATATATATATATATATATATATATATATATATGCTTTTCTTTGTCTTTTTTTCTTCGGTTATTGACCGATTTTTGGATTCCTGACATACTAACTCCAACATTTTTACATCTAAAATATTTGACATCACACATCTAAGATCTATGTCCCATTATGAAAAAAAAAATATGAAGAAGAAGCTCTGTTTTGCGTAATTTTACTATTTTTAGTGAATTTTTAAAAAAAGGGCTTACTTTTAGCGACTTTAAAAAATTTTCTAATGAAAATTTATATAAATTGATATTGTTTTTACTAAATATAATTCACAAATATATTACAAAACATTTGTATATCTTGAAAAATTCAAAACATTATATATATATACATGCTTTTCTGTGGAATTTTCACCTAATTTTCTCACGTTTTTTTTATTCCTAACATACGTAGTCCAAAACATTTATATTTAACATTTTTTTCATATACAGATAAATTCTCTACATCTTTGTGAGATAAAATATGTCTTATAAGTTGTGTTTTGCATAATATTAATATATATTTTTTAAAATTTTAATACAAATGAATAAAAAAGGAGGAGAATTGTCCTAAATTAGTACAGGCGGGTGGAAGGCTAATTGGTGATATGTCAATTGGTTATTTATTTTAAAAGTTAATAACGGGTATCTATAATACATTATTAATTACAAATTTTATATTATGGATTGTTAACTTTTATATTTCCAGTTGAATGTTTAATTTCTTATTGCTTACAAATAATAAGAGGTTTAAATATTTCCACTGATGTTGTTTAGTACTGTTAAAATATATAAATTACAGTGTCAAGATTTATGTGAAGTTGTTTTAAAACACTTCCTGTTACTCCTGGAGTCTTCATTTATCAAAATAAAATGGTTAAAGTGTTGATTATCTTTTATAAATAATATTTAATAATAATAAAAAAGTTTCAGACAACTTTTAAATTCTCTACGATTCCATTATTTACTCATTTCGATTCAATTAATATTGATTAACGTAATAATAAAATTTTTAAAAAACAGCCGCTTATAACTAAAAATTTAAAATCTATATATTTTTGAATGACGATATTATTTAGTCAAATGAAAATTATTGAAAATGAATTTGACATTATTATTCAATAAAACTTTGTATGTCTGTTATTATATTGTATTTGAAGTTGTTAAATGATGTAGTAAAACAGAGCCTTCTTTTTTCCAAAAATTCTATATTTTACGATAAAATTATTCCAATTTGATTACATATATCAAGAATAAAATATTTAAGAAAAAAAGTTGCAAGTTGATATTAGATTGATTATTAACAAAATTATATAAATTAATAGTTTTTAAATTACAACTTTGCATAAAAAAATAGGAAGTTTTTATAAAATATTTTAATGTAAACTATAACAGTGCTTCATAAAAACGAAACAGCAATAGTTTAAATATTTTTACATATAATGAAAAAAACAACATTATATGAAGGATATTTAAATTAATGCACCAAATCGTAAAATATAGTGGTTTTAAAGTAAACACTATTTATAGGTACATCATAGTTATTTGTTTGGTAATTTAAAAGTCCTTTATTTTCAATTGTGTAAATCTTAGACCACCAAAAATCACAATTGAGGTCCTGTTAATGTTTCCCATGCCTCTTATATTACATAGTTTGTTGAAGCTTATCTAATTATTAAATAGTTTGTTGAAGCTTATCTAATTTTTTTTTATCGTCATAGTACTGTACTACGGAAGGAAAAAAGTATATAAAGGCCATATAAAGAGTGCTTATGCTGCACAGGCTCCACAAGAAGAAAAGAGTTCCCAAGTGTACCAATAGGAATCCAACAATATACAAACTTCTAAAAAATATATTGCTATATTGACCTTTCTTTTAATACAAGTATATTTATCCCATATCAATGTAGTGTTTAGGATAGCTAAACAAATTTAACTGGGTAAGAAATGGTGATTGCCCTACCCAGTAACATAAGCTTTTAAAATATATAGCCTATGTTTAATGTTATTATTGGTAATGTACAGTTAAATTTGAAAGTTATCAATATAAAGGCAATACATTTCGTTCAGTTTATATTTCAAGAATAATGACTTAATTTGCTCAAAGGAATCTACATTAGTAAACACACTTGTCCTTTAACAAAACCATTATTTTTGCAGGGATACTTTAAAGGGTATAAGAAATAAATAAATTGTAAAATAAAACCTATTGCAACAAACAATTCACCATTATATGTGTAAGTCCTGAGTCGTGTGTTATTCGAATACCTAGATCTCCTTATTATTGGTCATATAATTTGATCACAACAATTATTTTTAGAATTGCATTATGTCCGAGTAATCATCTATTTGTTTTTTGTCGTTGCGAAAATCACTATAACTCGCACACTAGCCTCATCTTCTTTCTGTGTATAGGTCGGTGTACGTAAGTTATTAAGTGTTGTATTGATATAAGTTTTTTTTTAATCTTGTATTATAACTTACACACACCTACACAAAGACACAAGAGAAGTTGGACTTCAATGTTCCCACACTTCCATCTTCCACGGACATCCCAAACTCTCCAGTATTTTCCAACTAGTTGAAGTTTTGATGATTTTTTTAAATTTTGATTATTTTTTTTTCATAATGTGCAGATATTCATGTTACCATCATAATCTCTACATCTTTTAAAACAAAATTTGACAAAAGTAGCAAGATTTTTAGAAACTGATGATGTCCGAGACTTCTCAAACTGGGTACCACCTATCGATTTAAATTAATAACTGTTTGCGTTCCACAACTTATTTTATAAATGTATAGACTCTCTTAGTATCTCACAGTGTTGCATATGTATTTAGCTTTATACCTGTTTATAAACTGTTATCTGTTAACTATTTTATCGACCATAACACAGTTTCAACTTTTCTTTTTTTGTTTTACATAAGGATATAATCTTTTTTTATACAACATATATATCATATTACACAATCAAAAACATAAATGTTTCATGGAAATGGTTAGTTTATGCACAAATATGAACTTTTAAAAGTATCTGATGATGTCTTATAGCCGAAACTTCTTTATTTTCCCAAGTACAAACGGCATTATGTAAATTATCTGATCATTTCTGGTAGCCGAAACGTTTTCTACCTTTTCCCACGTACAAATTGCAATATAAAAAATATCTGATGATGTCTGGGTAGATATATTAACTAAAATATCTATTTACCATAGTTTTTACTAAAGTATACGTGTAAACCTAAATAAATAAATATATATTTTGAGAATGGGTTTAATTTTGTCTTCTAATGTCTCCCTATATGCCCAATTTTAGAATTTTTTGATAATTTGAAGAGTTTGTTATTTGTATAACACTATGAGTCCAAATATTCAAATAGTCTCATATACTTGACTCTAAACTTTCAACAAGTCTCTCAAGTATTAAATTAATTACAGATTTTGATATTAAAAATGTCCGTTATATAGGTCAACTTTTTTTAAAAACCTTACAATTTTAAAGGTTGTTTATTCATGTATTATTTCTCTAACATAAGTTATAAACACTTTCATTGTTTGAGATATTTTAAAGATATGATTTTATATGGTAAAATTGAAATTAACTAATATTTCTATAATATAATTTATAGAAACTTCCATTGTTGTATGGGGTAAATTAGGCCTCGATATTGTAAAATTGAATTTAAAAACCAACATTTTTACAGTTTGTATACTATTAGGGACCTGTGATTCCTCAAATATTCGATATTAACACTTACATTATTTCGGTTATACTTAAGATAGGTATTTATATGGTAAAATTGAATATAAGTCTTAGCAGATCTCATAGTGTTTTACGAACACGATATGCAACTATTAAAGATACTTATTCGTTTGCGATAAATAAGGTATTGTCTTCTATACTCATCATATATCTGTGTATGGAACATTTTTCAATAATAAATATTTATTTTACATATTTTAAACTATTTCTAAGAGTTGTACCACAATAATGTAGGGGTAAGAAAGTTCAAAAATGTCATTTTTGCATATGTTGGTCCATAAAAAAAACATTTGAGCGAAGGGAAAAAGTGGCAAAGGGAGCATCGAAGTATAACTTCTGTTATATCTGTGTGTAGGTATGTGTAAGTTATAATCCAAAATAGTTATAAACTTATACTAAACTTATTATAGTATACTAAACTTAAATACTAAACTTATTATTTAAGATTCATCGTCCGATTTGTTCAAATTTGACGACGAAATTCACAACAACTTGAAGTCATTTCTACAAGTCCATGGTTGGAATGAAGAACTCAAACGTAGTTTTGTTCTAGGTATTTTGTACCGCCAAACATATGTTTTTTTTCACAATATTCTTCTCTGTACATTTTTCACATATTTAACCTGGGCTTTTCATTTTCATATACAACTTTTTTTGTTTATCAAGTGGTATACCATATCTTATAAAATTTTATATTATTTACGTAAATTATAATGCTTAAAATGTTACTTTTTCTTGCCATTATTTAAATATTAAATTTACTCTATGTTTCATTAATTTTTTATTTTCTATAATAGTTCAAATTTTTTAAAAATAATTTTGGTTTTGAGGAATATTGATTTTTTTAAAAATAATATCCTAACTGTAGACGGCTGTGTGAATTGAGGTGAACGGGAAATTAAAGCCTACAACTTGTGAAACAACATGATTACTTTCCATCATCACATTCACACTTCCAAATACCATAATAAATATAACGAAAATGTTCCCTCACTCCAAACATTTTACATTTGTATAAATATATATATTGAACATTTCACAAAGAAAATGTATATAATTTAAAACGATTAAATAATAATAGTTGTGGATGTTATGGTCTTGTACATGTGACTAAGTATAATTTATTCCTTGAAACACTAATTATTGTAAAACTTGTCTAAATTATCTCAGCAAATTTTATACATTTATAATAAAATTAAAATATATATATTATTATCCAAATATTGTATCAATTTCGTCAAGAATTAATTCTAAGTCCAAACAATATGTTTCACAAATTTTGATTTTTGTAGAGCGTTCAGATTGCAGGAAATATGTCAAACTGTTGGTTTAGTTACTCTAGTAGTGAACTTGACTACATTTATGTTATGTAAATAGTTAAATAGGTTCAGAGAAGTAGAAACAATTTTTTATTGTTTTATAATTATTTGTTATTTTAATTGAAGGGTTTGTTAAACTCACTTAATATTTATTTTATATCTTTGTTTATTCAAAAAGTGTTAAAAACACAAAACAAGAACTGTGCCCTATAAAAGTTCGAATGCTGGCTGATAATCTGTGAACACTTCTTCGTTCCAATTCAAACTGTTATTGTTATGATCACTTTAAATTGATTAAGATTTTTTCCCAAAAATACTTTTTGTAACGATTAAAATTATTTATAATTTTTGTAACGATATATGCAAGTTGAATGAGTTCAAATATTTAAACTAGATAAATATTAACTATATTTATTATTATTTTTCTTTGGGAGAGAGGTGGTGGCGGGAGAGGATCAATTAGACTTTTCATATTGTCCAGAAATATTACGATCAACTAGGATCACAAAATACCTCCCAAATAAATAGGGCTCTAGTACTGGAACGTCATGAACGATATCCTATTTTACCTTGTAAGAAATATCTTATTTCCGCTCTCAGAAAAAAAAAGTCTAGAACTTGATGTAAACAGTTTCCACATTAAAAAAATAACATATAAATTAAATTTATTATGGAAATGTTTATATAACAATTATTAAATTGAATAAATATGCGTTTATAAGGAAATATATATTTTACAAAAAATAAAAAGAAGTAACTTATACATTTCTCATAATAAATCAATGGCGTTGTGTTTTATTTATAATTACAATGTCTAGCTTAATCATGCACTTAATATAAATCATAAACGTATTAATAATTACTTCTAGAATGTAACATAGTTTCTTTGTTTTACACAAGAGTTGCTATAGGATTATATCCCCTCAGGTGTTTGTTAATTTATAAAATAAGTAATACTCGCAATACATATAACCACAAGGTATACCATATTTAAGTAACAACCATATCTTTGGAACCTTATATGTATATACTACCAGAGTACCCGTACTTCGTACGAGGTTAACGTATAGATAATTAAGTGTTATGGGAGTTTTCAAAGCCAGTGGGGCGGTGCCCCGATGGAATTTCTAAATAAAAATAGGCCTATGTGTTAACTAGTGATCCTAAAAATGTCCATGTAAAATTTCAGCTCAATGGGTCCAGTAGTTTTTACGTGATTGAGTAACAAACACACACACATACACACACACACACACACACACACACACACACACACACACACACCTTTAAATTTTTATGGTAGGTATTTTCAGTTTTTAACGTAATTGTATTCTTCTAAGTGTTCGTTGAATACCCGTAAGTATCCTAATGTGGTCATGAAAAAAAAAATATATATATATATATACACTATTTAGGAAAGCACTGAAAATTATATTCCTGTAAACATATGAGAATATATGCTTCTGATTTGAATCTCTGAAATACTGGTTTAATATCATTCCAGTAGACTATTATTATATTTTTGAATGAAATAAACGTGTTTATGTAAATACTGAAACAAAAAGGCATTTTAACATATGAGACAAAACTGTAAACATATCAAATCTAATCAGTTGAAAGAAGCACTCCATCGGTAAATGAGAAATGCCAGCCGATATTTAGATTTTTAGTGATTTTTTAAATCTTGTATTTAGAGCCTATTTTTAGCTAAAAACATTAACTTTTGCGCATTTTGTATACCATAAACATCAAACATTTGAAAAGAAGGAATGTAAGAAGCCACAGCTCGTTTCACCTTTGAGGTTTTAAAACAAAATCCGGATTTTTTTTAAAATGCTTAAACGCAAAAGTTTTTCAAAATATTTCTTATTGAGCACCTATTACCTCTGAGGAAGCTATATTCCAACTTTCATTGCAATCCGTTAAGTAGTTTTTGAGAAATTGTTATGAGTGATCTGTCAGTCAGTGAGTGGTATTTGAGTTTTGTATATAGATAATCATACCTGTATTAATAGCAAAAGATATTGACAGCTAAAATTTTGTTTCCCAATACCTCTCTTAATCGGTTTGGATGTCTTTTTTATTGTATTTATATATACTGTCAATAGTTGACCAAGATTGTACAAGACCAAACCGGAAGATTGCTTAAAAAACTATTTAAAACATATCTACCACGTAACAACTAGAATAAAATAATATCTTCCTCTTTTGTGTCCTATACCAATATAATAGACTTGGACCACATTTAATCAATTAAAGAACAAAAAGTATAGAAATTTCAAAACGCAACTGCAAAGACGAAATATAAAAATAAAGAAGAGGTTCAAATTTATAATTTAAAGCAGACATGTATAATAATCCAAAATTATATCCTTATCCCCGTTCGTACCATTGTATATGTCTATATACTGGGAATAGATATTTCAGACCAAATAAAATAAAATATTATCGGACAAACCGAAACAGAATCAGATAGGTAAATGAATACCCAAATTTGAATTACAGTAACAGATTGCTCTAAGTATGGTATGAAGTATAAGTGAATTTGTTGGAAAATAATATTGCTGAGTTTTTGTGATTCTAATAATATATCTTTTAATTATTGGGTATTCTTTAAAATTAACAGGCACCTGAGGGTGGGATTATGTCCCGAAAAAGTAGTCCAATATTTTTGTTCCACTCCAGAAATATAATATTAACACTTATTAATTAGTGCAATTCTTTTTAAGCATCGATAGTTTATTAAATGTTTTAATTTACTTCTTATACGCTTACAATGGTTGAAAACGGTAAGGTAAAAACAGTCAATTCAGATGAGAGAAAAAAAGACTATGTTTTACTTACCGTAATATTTCAAAAGTGCACGATAAATCGGTATTAACCTTCATAAAAGCTCCTGCATTATTTAGTAATCCACAATATCTTGGTGCTGTAAATATCGTTACTAGTTTGTTTTCACCGAAAATTGAATATCCGTTGTCCACAACTTGATGTGCTCTCACGATACAGTCTAAACCAAATTTCCGAAGGAAATAGTTTACAACAGCAATACCAAATGTATAAGAAATTCCTCGTACGTTATGTCCCCAAGTGAGTGTGTTCATATCAGGGTCAGACCACAACAGATCGCACAGAAGCCCGCTATCTGGTACTTCAGCGGGCCTCGGTATATTCCTTATTTGATTCAAGCAAAACAAGTCAGGGCTCAAACCTCCATGACAACAAAATATTTTTTCTTCAATTATGGCTGCAGCTGGTAAACAACCAAAACAATAGTTGAAAGTCTCCCATAACCTTACACTATATCTTTGCTTACACTCATGGTAGAACCCATACAATCTGTTAATACTACCGGACTCATGGTTACCACGTAATAGGAATATACTATGTGGATATTTCACTTTATATGCGAGTAGCAGACATATCGTCTCAATTGATTGAACTCCCCTGTCAACATAGTCGCCCAGAAATAGATAATTACAGTCAGGTGGATACAACCCCAAATCAAACACTCGTAGGAGATCTTCATACTGACCATGGATGTCACCACATATATTGATTGGAGAAGGAAGATCCAATAGCATCGGCTGTTGTAGTAATATCCTGCTTGCTATAAGACAAATTGAATAAATTTCCCTTTCAGGTAATTGTAAAATTACTGGTGGTTTTTTACCACGAACTTGCAGTAATCGATTTATTATACTATCAACATTTAACGTAGACGAACTGGTATCACTAATCATTTGAACAAATATTAAATAAAATTTGAAATAATATATTGTAATTTTGTTTTGTTGTTTCGAAAAAATTAATATTTAATAATTACAGATAAGATAATACATGTGATTAATTCTGTAATATTTAATTGAAAATATAACTATGGAAACAATGTATGAAGTCAATTAAATTAATTTTTGATTGTTGTAAAAAACTATTGTTTACTTATATATAATTAGCCTAGTTATATAAATCTGGACAACTTATACACTAATTTTTATACACTATATAGGAGAGAGAGAGAGAGAGAGAGAGAGAGAGAGAGAGAGAGAGAGAGAGAGAGAGAGAGAGAGAGAGAGAGAGAGAGAGAGAAGAGAGAGAGAGAGAGAGAGAGAGAGAGAGAGAGAGAGAGAGAGAGAGAGAAGAGGAGAGAGAGAGAGAGAGAGAGAGAGAGAGAGAGAGAGAGAGAGAGAGAGAGAGAGAGAGAGAGAGAGAGAGAGAGAGAGAGAGAGAGAGAGAGAGAGAGAGAGAGAGAGAGAGAGAGAGAGAGAGAGAGAGAGAGAGAGAGAGAGAGAGAGAGAGAGAGAGAGAGAGAGAGAGAGAGAGAGAGAGAGAGAGAGAGAGACTAAAAGGTTATAAATAAATATTGAGCTTGACTTGTGAGATAATATTAGATAGAAAAATCTCGAACACCAGTACTCACAATAATTACGTTTTCAAACGCGTTTCAACGACAAATTCGCCATTCTCAGTGATACATTCGCTACAAAATTCATACGTTAGTTGCTTTCAATTCTACGGTTCACAGGTTTAACAAACTTACCTCTGTACAAAGAATATTAAGAAAAAGAACTTTATTATATTTATGGTGCTGCAATATTTATTGGTCATCCAAAAGAAATAATAGATAATGTAATAAACAAAGTGAAATTTTAAAAAATTAAGGAAACGAGAATTACTTAAGTACGACAAGTACTCTTGTCGGCAGTATGCCTCGACAACGATGGGTTAAAACTGCATTTTCTCCTCCAATGTCAAATATTGTAAAACAATCACTAATAAAATATATAAATTTTAATGTAGCAATGTCCACCGAAAATAATATTTGTAAAATTTTGGGAAATCCAAAAGATAAAATTAAAGAACAAGATATATCAGGAATTTATTTTATAAATTGTAAGATATGTCCGAAAAAATATATAGACCAAACAAAACGAAATGTCAGGATAAGAGCAAAAGAACACTTTGCCCACTTCAAATATAATAGTCTGATAAATCAACTACAGCTTAACATTGTTTAGAGGATAAACATTATTTCTAAATAGAAAACTCTGTGGTGTTGAAAAATGTTACTAGATTAAACACAATAAATGCATGGGGACTTTTTATATTAACAAGTGCCGTAATTCAGTTGTAAATAATGAATTAGGCCCGATACAAAATTCGATATTAAAGTAAAATATAAAATGAAGTGTTAGATATTAGATTTGTTATGAATATTGTATTAGTTAGATGTTAACTTTAAGTTATTTAGATTGACGTTGGGCACTTTTTAACGCCTTAATATTAAAAGTAGGTTTAGGCCACGCCCCTTTAGTTTTGTATAAATACGGGGGTTGGCGCAGTGCTAGATTAGTTATAGTTTAGTAGTTCATGTATCACTGAGGATGTTGACTTTCTTGTTGAAACGCGTTTGATTAACTAAAAGTATTTTTGCGAGATTTCGTGTTCTATTTTTTTCCTATCTATTAAAGATTAGGTTACTATTTTATGTTGGATTACCTGTCAAAACTTTAAAATAATTACACACTTTTATTCTTCATTGTATTTGGTAAACACTACAATATGTTTCTTCGCTAATCTTTAGTTGAATTTCTATAAACAAAATACCTATTATTATTCAGAAAATTTTAAAACTAATCGCGATATGTAATATAGACACCATATTCCCACTTTAGTATCAGTATTCGTAAATGGCAAGTAAAATGTACAAGGTAGTGAACGTATTTGATGAAACAAAATCAAAAAAGAATATAATATGTTTACTATTTTTTTAAAAACTGAATACACATACAATAATAATAACTAAGAATTGTGGTTATAAAATACGTATTTAATGGTTTTGAACCTAAAGGTTGTTGACAACATATTAAGGAAACAGAGATTAAAAGAATGACAGAATTAATTCTACGACTCTCCAACCGGTTAAACGTAAAGTCAGATATTGTAGTTTACCCTTTTATTCTGCCCTTACCATAGTGTTTAGGCTCCATTCTTAATAATCTTGACATCAAGATAGCTTATAAAATCATAACAATATTAAAACTTTATTAGGTAATCATAAAGATAAAACCCCGATGTTGGAGAAGTTTGGTATTTCTGAAGTTAGTTGTAACGATTGTGAAAAGTTGAACCTAGACCAAAAAAAGAGAAAATTTGTAACCAGATTTAAACAACATGTAGCTCATATTAAGTACAATAGGCCAGAGAAATCTATTGTGGCCGAGCGCATACTTCAAACGAACCATGAGTTGGAAATACAAAATGTGAAAACGGTTTAAAGCGTGATGTCTAGTAAGTTGCTAAATTGCTATGAAAGCATTTTCATTGCTAAAACTGATAGTGACTTATTGCTTTTAAGTAACTTAATACTTAAGGAAGTAACTTATTACTTAGTGCTCATTGAACATCTATTTACCCTTTAGGCAAAATCAAACCCTGTGACAAACCATATAATTCCATGTGACAAATTTATATCTATGATCTAATCAATGAAACCACACTTACTCTTGAAAAAATGAAACAAGTATTAAATTAAAAAATTGCGCAATATATGAAATAAAATCATTATGCATCTCAATACGTGCACAAAAAATACTTTGTATGTAACATAGAAATGTATACACAACATAGTTGCTTTAAAATAAGATCTATTTTGGGGGGAATTTAGGCTGAAAATTTCTCAACAATAATAAAGCAAACAACATTAACGAACTCTAACTCATTTTATAGA
This sequence comes from Aphrophora alni, assembly GCA_963513935.1. Classification (NCBI taxonomy): domain Eukaryota; kingdom Metazoa; phylum Arthropoda; class Insecta; order Hemiptera; family Aphrophoridae; genus Aphrophora; species Aphrophora alni. The sequence continues at coordinate 80,066,184 of OY740767.1, read as the reverse complement.
AATATCATATATTAACTTAAATATGTGAATTGCATGTTATGTTTGTACAATGGATCAACAATACAACGATAAATATTTAATTATCTAACTTCCTTGTATTTAATTCTTATCAAGAACAAAACCAATGATTGTTCATTATTTATTAGCGTGATGTAACAAATACCATAGAAACTATATTTAATGTTCAAAATCTTCAGTTCGCCAAACCAAAAACAGCCACACACAGACCTACCTAACCACCCAGTACCACTTAACTAGCTACATGCAATAATTTTGTTTCGTTCGGATGACTCAAAAATGTTTATGGATCAAACATATTGTGAAACAAAAATAAAGATGATCAAAACATAAAACATGCCTATAAATATACACAAAATAAATGCATAATAAAAGTAACAAAGTAATTAAAATATACATGAATATTTAAATATTCAAATATGTTCAAAATGTGGTTAGCTTATGCTATAAACGCTTCTTCTGCGTTTATTTTATTGGATTAAACTAGGTTTATAATGATGCGGGTAAAGTGTCTTTATTTGACGATAACTTGCTGAACCGTAATATTTTTCATATGCAATTTTTTCACAAGAGTTTGACTATATATTATCACAGTTTACTATAATTTAACCGAAATCTGTATAGCTGATTTTAGAAAATTACGCCTTTTGTAACAGTTCCATGGTTGGTTTTTATTTTTTACCAATAACTCAAGAACTGTCATGTTTGGCGTGATGGCGGATTATATGTTTCTTTGGGTCCTAAGAGATTGCATTTAAAAAAAAACTATATCAAAATTATTACAGCCGTTATTATGTGTAATTAACAGAGTAATTTTGAAATTATATTTGAGACAGTTCACCAAACTTTTAAAAGTAAAAATAAATCAATTTTCGTTTTAAAGCTTCTACGAAACATCTAAATTCATGGTTCGTTTTAAGTATGTGCTCAGCTATACTAAAATTCTCTTTTCTATCACACTTAAAATGAGCTACGTGTTATTAATCTTGTTATGTTTGGCCTAAATACACCTTGTCGACTACGTTATGACTTACTTAATAAATATCGAACTTCTCGAAAAACAGAATTTGAACTTTAGCAATGCTCAATATATTTAGGATTGTTTTGACTGTTGTAAGCTATCTTAATGTCGTGAATGTTAAAGATGGATCCAAAACCATTGGTGAGTGCTGAATCAAAAGGTAAACTACAATATCTGTATCCGTTTTCAGTTTGGTTTGTCAGCTTAGTTTTATATCTTTGTTTAATTATGTAACATTAGTTTAGAACCCTCCATTGATGGTAAGTTGGTTACCGAAATGTACGTCTGGGAATTCTAATAAGTTAGGCTAATAAATGTTTGCCAAAATGTTTATTTGTGTTGTGTTATTGTACCTAACTCTTGGTAGAAGAATTAATGTTTATAATGTAAAATTCACCACAGCGCTCAATATTCATATATTACTAATATTCGTTTAACTTCACAGATATTATTTAAATACCATAAACTCTCATATTTCTAAAGATAGGGGCTAAAATCAAAAATATATCTACCTTCCAGATTAAACTAGTCTGTAGATAACTAAGGTCAAAACGTGTGTAAAGATATTTTATGACCTAAGTAGGACATGAAATTTAACGCTGTTTCCACACATTCTATCAATCTTCATAACATGGTTCCGAATAAAATATAACTTGATTACAGATATTTTTTACATACATTGAGTTCCATATTTTTTGTTTACCCCAAGATACGATATATCTTAGGAAACGCAACAATACTTAACAGTCTAGGCAAGTTTATTTATCTTCAATATATTGATATTTTCCAAAAAAAAAGGCAATTGATTCTAATATTTGATAAAGAATTATTAATATGAAAAGGAAAAGATCCTCGTGATACAATAGAGAAACACCCAAGAGATTTAATAATTCTCCGATACTGGCCTCGTAAACATTTTTGATTCTACATATACCATAACTAAAAAAACGAAATTATTAATTATTGTATATATATATATATATATATATTAGAGACTTTAACATGGAAAAGTGTGATTTGTGCTTCAGTACTTGCGCCAGTATTTAATCTAACTACCATAAATGTAAATATATATATAGTTAAAAAGTTTGAAAAAAACATATTTTTTTCAATTTTGTATATAAACTTAAATTATGTTCATAATCTGTATTCACATATCTAAGGATAAATTATGTCAAGAACAATATGCAAATGAATTTCTTTATTTGTCCTACTGATCGCCTTCACTTTCATTTTTAATATCTGGATAAAAAATAAGGAAATTATATTGTATTATTTTTGGTAAAACACTGAATAATTAAACGAATAACATTTAAACTGTACAATAAATTAACTAAAAATAAACTTTAAAATGCATAAAAAACATGTAGCGTAACGTATGAAATGATTTTTGAAATTTGTGTTTAGCAGTAATTTTATAAAGTAAATCATTGCACTTTATTTTTCAAGCAGAATTATTAAAACAATACTCTCAATTTTAATTAAATGATTTTTATTCTTTAATGCATTCTAATTCATCAGCAATTGTTTTGAGCGGCTTCGAAGTCACTTCAGTAAAATTGCTTATTTTCCAAGTCAGTGAACTCCGCATCATATCGTTTATCACTGAATAAATTCTTGACATGAATCCAAATATAATTTATTATTACGATAATCCTGTTAGCGTTCAAATAAATTCGTGAATGCTTCAAAATACTGTGAATTCTTAAAACCGTATGTACTAAATGATAAAAAAAAAAATTCATCTTGATAAGTTAACTTGTCGTTATTGTCATTAAGTTAAAATCTAGTTAAAAATTTAAATTTCTAAATTTTTGTTTCCGTCTTCTTTGTTTTTGTTTCTTTTTAACTAAAATTATATTAATTATTTTGTGCTCTGACTCGTTTCAAGTTATTTTTCAGAAGTTATGTCATGTATAAAATTTAAGCCTAAATAATAGAAATTTATATATATATATATATATATATATATATATATATATATAATTTAATTAGGTAATGCTGTCTCATAACTAAAGCTATAAAATCTGTAACTCCATAGGTGAGGTTGAAATATCTGATATCTCATTGATATTTAGGATCTACTTTCTTTACTATGAGAATTAAATATAGTTCCTGAAATGTAATTCGAGATTTCTCATCATGAATTAAGTTAATTCAAGTAACAAACACTAAACATTGAATTTTATTATATTTTTATTTGTGAACGTAAGACTCTGATATAATATACTGAACACTAGCACATACTACAAAATTCAATATCTTCCCAGATTTCCTCACATATCTTTGTGAAAGGATAAAGATTCAAACCAGATTAATCACATTGAAACAATTTTGACAGCCAAATGGTATTAAACCCAATACTCACCACTAAACAAACAATATTGAAACAAGTGTTTACATTATTAAGGAATATCTTATTGGTATGGCAATTATTTCGTTGTTATTCTTAATTATGAAGTACAATGTACAAGACTCGTTACATTTCAGTCTACTCCCTCTTTCAATCACTACCGAAATAAGATAATATTGGTAATCTTGTGATAAACATTGACCAATACAAGCACGAGCATTCGTTTAAGATGAAAACAGATTCTAATATCATTCTAGTATCCGTTAAAGGTTTTGGGTGGTACCCTGTAATCTGTACTATTAACAAAATATAATTAATCATCGTCTCCAGTCGTGTGATAAAGTTAATGTTATTCAGCGAATTAAATTACGTAAATTAACTGACGTGTTAAATTACTTTAACTAATGGGATTGTGTAACATGACTTTGAATCTCTTGTAATAAATCGCAAGTCAATTAGGTAGAAACTCAAATAAGTTAGTAATTCTAATCCAGATACTTAAATTTCCTTAATTACTCTAGTTGTCTTATAACCCTTACTAGTAAAAAAAAATTACTATTTTCAATATTAAGTAATACCAGATAATTAATAGTCTATGTATCAATCGAAATAATCATTTATTTCTCTATTTCTTATTAGTTTATTACTTATAAATGTTTGTTGATTTGTACACTCGAAACATCAAGTACACACAAATACACTTTTTATTTACATAAATGTAGGCACAAATCTAATAAATAATATCAATAGTCTAGCATTATAAAATAAATTTAATAGCAGAATCAAGGATAAAATAAAGCAAAAGCTTAAAGTTTCAAATATTTAATAGTATAAATGAGGTACAATTGTTTCGCCTTGCGGCATCATCGGGCAACTGATAATATACAGGTATAGACAACTATTTAAACATAAGTACAGGAAACTGAAATACAATAGAGAAATCGGGAAAGGTAGAGGGATGACCTAGCAGGTAGATAAAGGTTAATGATCTATGTTACGGATGGGTTTTAGAAGAGGTGACGAATTTTATCCTTGAATATGGAGTTTCAACAAGAAATATCTGCTATTACATTAAAGTTAATACCAGAGTATTAGATTCATTAACTTATGCTTTTATTGACTTCCCTCCTATTTTAACCAATTTATTATTTATTTAACCCGTCTATTTATTTCTTAATTATTAGGAGTATTAATATATTTAGTAAAATTTCATCAATTCGAAACGCAAAAAAAAATTACTTTTCAGCTTAGTTCGTAAAATTAAGTTATAAAATGTGTTTTTTGATCCATTATCAATGTTCGTAGAAAAATAAATAAAAAGTATAATTGTAGTTGTCGCCATTCCGAATATAGTTTTAACTTGCATCCCATTATATTATTTGATACCTTACTAACATGGATAGAAATGATAAATACTCTCTCTAGCGGTTAGTTAGTAGCACCATTTCGCAGTATGTATTATGACGGTGGGCTTAACTGTTCGGACAACAATCAATTCCATATAATAAATTGTTTTTTGTACATATATAAAGCCTCGTACTAAATGTATTCTGTTAGTAATGTAAGATCCTCGCAATACCTAAGAATACCTTAATAATCGAAACGACCTTGGTTGAACAAAAAATAGAAATATTTATGAAGGTTAGTTAGTTTCACAACAAATAATAAAACATAAAAAAATAAGATTAAAGATAATCCTAATATTTTTTTTTAGATTTTTAAACTGAATAACATAACTTGACTTGTTATTCCATTGTTTAAAAACAAAATTATCTAAAAATTTTAAAATGAAATTTATTTGTAAGCTTATATATATATATGTTTTTCTAATTGAAAATACTAATATGTTCTACATTAAATTCGGAGAATGTGGCAGAGAAACACTATTCATGATGAAAACTAGACCTAATCCTTTCCCAGCATCACAACCAATCTAGTAAAGTGATATCATACTAGGATAAGACACTCCAAGGAAGATTTTAAGTTTTAATACTTGACAACGGCTAATAGTAAATATATTACTACAAATAGTAAAATATTAACATCTGAACCAAAATACGTGAACTGTACATAACAGTGGTGGTATCCATGAAGACTTTCTAATAAGCTATACGATTATAATAGGCTATTATATATATATTTCCCGAATAAAACATATCCCAAAAGAATAAACAATAGTGATAATAGAATTCCGTAAAAGTAATTTGGGTATGAAAAATAGACAAATGGACAGACGGACATGGTGTAATATGCAATTTTTGGGTCTTCGTACAAATCTAAAACGAATACGTACTAGAAATCACGTTTTAACAATGTTATTTTATACATATACAGGTTAGAAAAATATCTCAATGAATTCCAATGCGATATCCCACAATATTCAAATTTTAGTTCATAATTTAATCGTATTATTAAACTTTAGACAAGCGTTAAGATGTTATGAAATTGTAAATTTCTTCTAAATTACGTAATAAATCTGTTTTCAATCAGTTTTGTAAAAATAACTAACGCCATTTTGTTTTTACTATATAATTTTTCACAATTAATCATGTACAAGCTTGTTATTAGTGAAATATATATATTCAATGGAACTTTCTTAAAAGTGATATTTATTCATCTTTTATTAAGTGAATTGTTAAGTTATAGGTAACTAATTATTTAAACAAATATAAGTAAAAGGAAGAACGTTTCCGTACTAATGAGTATAATTATTAAGACTTTACAGTAAACCAATAGTTACATTATATGAAGAAAGATCGAATAGCAATTACTCCTAACCTTCAGATTGTAAATTGTAATATTGACAACAGTACATTGCTCATTTTATAGCATATGAAATTTTTTTTTATTACAATGGCTACAGAGGATTGATCTAAAATCGTGGCTATAAGCTTTGATTTAAATATAAATTGTTTATTTAGTCTTTTAAAACAATAATAACAAATCGCTTTATTGACTCTCAAACACAATTTTACTTAGATAATAAAACAAATGTATGATAAAATTAAGTATGAATGGTTTAAGAATATATTTATTATACATTAATTTCTTCTTTTTTGTAATCAATTTGTGGGAAAACATAAAGTTCTAGCATGTCTACGTAAGTGACACTTATATATAGATATATATATATATATATATATATATATATATATATATATATATATATATATATATATATATATATATATATATATATATATATTAACATGTACGGTTCCAAAATGCAAATAACCATATTTACAAGAAATCCAATTGTCTTCAGAAAATTACAAACATTCTGAAATATTTGACTGTAATTTTCTGAATAACATTTTATGGTGTGGAATAACAGTTAATTGCATTTAATTACACATTTGCTTAAAAAACGATTATATGTGTCATTTACTTGGACATTCATGAACTCTATATTTTTCCACAAATTGATGACAAAAAATGAAATAAATGTGATATTGATGTTTACAGTAAGTAAATGAACTGTAAATAAAAATATGAAAAATAAACAATTAAAACTAATATGTATTTGATTTCATGAGTGGTTCAATTGTTTAAAATTTTGAAAAAAAAACTGTTGAACTCCAAAGAGATAGCCATCTCTTTAGTGTGGGATTAGAAAAAAAAATTATATTTAAAATAATCAAAAACTATTTAAATTATAAAAAAAGATAAAATCTCCTACTTTAAAACATAAATAAAAAATGCAATAATAAAACATACCTGTTTATTTAACCACAGTAAATCGTATAATATCTAAGGCATGTCATTCCTCAAAAGAATTTTGTCGTGTCAGATAGGCCTAGAAGAAAGTTTTGAATTTGAATAACAATCTAAAAACTTCTGAGCCTTGATGTTCCTAGCAATTGAGTAAACAATGTAACAGCCTGCGTTGATGAAACAACTTTCAATTTCATGCCAGCATCTGTGATAAAATTACAACCATTTTACTTTAGTAAAATATAATACCTTTAATACTCAAATTTAACTTCCCTAGCATTACGAATATACACTTTGAATGTAAATGAGTGAGATAAATATTATTAAAACATTTACTAAATTGCAAAAAAATAATGAAATGTCAATGTGTTTTAATATTGATATTGTGTATTTTCAATATTATATTACATTTTTCATTCTACAAGCATGTTATAAAAATTATAGGTACAAAATATTTCCGAATATTTCAGTATCTTAGAACATAATTTAGGACGATAATAGAAATATTAAAATAGATAAAAAGATAGCATAAAAATTGTTTTTTTTATGTGTGACAACCATGGGTTTTTATTTATTGAAAATAATATCAAGTACACAAATATGTTTAATATATTTAGAAGTGATGGCACTTCAATTCTGTATCGTCACAACACAAAAATATATCTTTAGTTGATCGTAAATAATATAGTATTTACTTTTATAGGCTGCTTTAATATATATATATATATATATATATATATATATATATATATATATATATATATATATATGTGTGTGTGTGTTTTACGGCATAGTTATATAAGATAAGATTAATTTTAACTTAACTACATACACAGATTTTTAACTTGCACTTATTTATGTATTATTTTCATTCTAATTTTTTTACATATCAAAGGTTTTTTTATACGATAAAATATTGTATGCCAACAAATTAAATAATAAAGAATGTAGTAATGGAAAGAGAATGTAATATCCATTCAGACAATCTAACATGGAAAAAAAACAACTTATATGTGTCTTATTACCATGGTTTCCAGCTTCCAGAAGAATATAAGCATTGATTTTAAAGATCTAACTCAAATATTTCTGAAACTTGTCCTTTCATTGAAGATGAACTTTGTTGGTAAGTAAAATAAAAGACTTCGACAGAACACTTGAGATTATGATTCACATTAGAATCAAAAGTAAACACACATTTATACTAAAAATTAAAAACAAATCATAATCACGCTATTAAAAAATATAAAGAATATCTAATGCTTGTATTTTTAAAAATCAAAACAAAGAATATATATATATATATTTTTGCTAGAGCCACAATTGAATTTAACTTACAATCTATACAACAACTGTTAGGAACGTATATGGTTTACCTTATTTAATGAACGGATTCATGACAAATGTTGAGTAAAACCGTAAACAAATAATTGAATCACTTCCATAAACCATTGTAGAATTTGTTGTTAAATTGAACTCTAAATACCAAGTATATGACTTAAAAAGCTAAAATGTAAGAATTGGAGAAAATGTGTATTCAACATGCGTCCACGGTTTAATAAAAGAAACATTTCAAATTTTTTGTCACTTATGAGTGAAGATTTATGTTTTATTAAAATTATTTTACACTAAATTATATAAAACTAATTTGATACAATCTTTTAAATGCGTAGATGAATGTGATAACCTTACTTCTTACAATATCATATCTCTGAAGCTTACGATTTAGATTCATACTAAAAGTATTGTAGGATAGCATTTTCGCATTGCATTACACCTAATGGTGTGACTCCTACCAATAGTCGGAAGTTGTTCATTGATAAAAATTAAAATAAGAAATTTACACTTGGAGTTAAAGATGAAATATAAAACGGAAGAGCGAAAGATGTTACTATTATCTATCATGATATATCAAAAAATATGGAAGAGAAGAATTAATTCAACTAAAAACTTTTTGGAAATAGAAACCCCCCCCCCCCCAAGTAACAAAGAAACAGTGAATAAATAATTAAAATATGTCTTATATTTAAAAAAAGTTACTATTATAACATATAGACAATATTATGTAAATTAGCAATTTGAAAAAAAAATAAAAATTCTGTTTGAGCATTTGTAGCTTTCAAAAGAACAAAACAATTCACCTTTGAATGTGCAACATTCCAAAAAACAATGCTTGTGGCCATCTCCTGGATTTTCTTTGACTGGGGTAATGAGTGCACTTTTGGTCTAAGGAGTCAACTCCACTTTTGGTCATATTATAAAATTGAATTATTTCGGGTTTTTTTTATTCATCATCAATGATTGTGGGTTGATGGTGCATCGATGACACCAAAACTACCGAACTATACTTCTTTGGAACATGACACTATTGTTTTGTTACCTGTAAATCCAAATATTGATGACAGTGCTGGTTCGTGTCTGTTTGGCGAATATTCGGCGGGTATTTCTTTTTTATTTTTACGTACCGTACCAACATACGTTACTTTGTACTGACGTAGTTCTTCCACATTAATGCTAAGGAGGAAAACATAATGAATTATGTTCTTCCGCATAATTCATACGTGAATTATGATTAATTGTCACGTATAATGTTGCGATTGGTTCCCTTTAACGAATCACACAGCTGTAGTACAGTAAGTGTGGGTTTACTTAATCTCATGGTATTTGGATTATAAGTTGTTTTACCTACATACACAAAAGAGTTTAGGAGGTAGAGTATTTTCGCATCACATAAGGAGAGAGCCTTCAGCACTTACTTACGAGGTTTTGATTAGATACACTACCGAAAACTACATCTTCCTCTGAAGTCTACACGCATTTCGTCTACAGTTGCATATTTACTGCAACTATCGTAGTTGTCTTTGCATTTTGCAACAAATAAATTTAATATTTCTGATATGGGAGCCAGTTTGTGCCCATTGGTCTTTCATTCCTCTCGTGTATCTTTGTCATCAAATCTGAGAGATATTAACAAAAATAAAAATCTCTTAAATGACATGGTGGCTCGAAAGTTATCTCTCCCCGTTCCATCAGTTGAGAATGAAGAAGTGGCATCTTCATGATCAGATTTGAAGACGCCAGATAAGATCAATAATCCTATAAAAGCTTTCAATTCTTCTAGGTTAACATAAGCAAATGCTTCTTGTATTTAACTGTTATGTCTGTATTTTTTTTTTATTTGTGCTCTCCAAAATTGTTTTTAGAATATCTGTAGTAAATAGATATTACCATACTTCAAATGGGTTTTGAGGCATTCCCTCTTCCATTGGCCCTTTATTCCAGGAAGATGCATAATTATGTTTTCGCTTGTTGTTCGTGAATGAGAAGGTGGGTTTTTGGCTCATTTATATTGGTCTTTTCCTTGACCATAGAAATATTTTGCAGAATCTGAACCAGGCTGAGTAACAGAGGATGAGTTGTGCGACTGCACTCTTCTGCCAAGTGCGTGAACTCTACTTCTAGCACTACGGTTTGCTGATGCCCTTCGATCTTGATGATATTGATTAAGCTCATCTGGAACATTATCCTTTTCATCACACTCAGAATCAATGCTGGTTTCGCTTAGTTCGAATTCCGAGTTTGTTAAATGATCACTAAACACAGTTTCTAAGTCTGACAAATCACTATCCAGTTCAGTTACTTCGTGCCATCTATCTGGTACAATCCCGAGGGTCCCGGATCGTCCGGGCCACTTTCAATAAAATTTCTGCCCCCCTCACTGATTGGAGTTTCTGCACCTAACAGATTGGATATGTTTTCATCACCTAAAAAAATAGCCATCGAAAAGTCTTCAAAAAATGTCTTGGTTACACAACAGGTACATGGAGTGTTTGGACACCCCAATTAATTTTTTTTTTCTAAAAAGCTAAAAGTTCTTTGAAAGAATTACTACTGTGACTTTAATCTTTTTACAAATGTAGAAGAATACCTGAAACAACGACAATGTTTTTAAAATATTTACTACGGTAAAAAAACATTAATAACATGACTGGGGTGTCGAAACACTCAAGTGTACCAGTTGAGGTTTAAAATTAGTAAATGTAAATCTATTTTTCAAAACACATCATTACCTTGTATTTTATATATTTTTTATATATTACACTTCTTAGATTTTGTTTACATAGTAAAGGTTTTTCGTTTGCATGAGACATTAAAGACTAGATATGATAAAACCAACTATAATGTATAGATTTCTACAGCTAATATTATAAATAACTTTATGCCTGACAGGTTTTATATTGTTTGAAAAATAATTTATGATGTATTAACAAAACTCAATGTTTGCTGTTCAGAAATTTACACTAATAATTTGCAACAAAATTACGAATATAGCGTACTTTCTATATAACTACAAAAATATATCTATAATTTTTTAAAGCACATATAGAAAATGTATAGCAAAATATTCCAAAGCAAAAAAATAGAAGAAAAAATCTCAAATAAAAATGTATTATTATTATTTTTATAACCACACTATATATTTATGATGAAGTGTGTATAATATGCCACAAAAAGTAAAAGACGATCAGTTAAATCTCTGAAGTTATAGGATATTATTGTTTAAAATTAAAATAACAGTGTAAAATAAAGTGTGTTTATTATACAAAAAAAAACGTTAAATTTTAGTAAGATAATTCTTTTGAATAAGTATATCTCTCTCCTCCAGTTGGAAGCGTTCTGGTTTATGCTTAGGCAAGCTTAATTAGAATTTGTTGTAATCTGATTACAAACATGGCGTCAGAAAGCAAACATAAATCACTACTTATAGTCAACGCTGAACGATACACAATACTGTTGTTATTTTATCTAGCAGCTTCTTTTCTCGCTATTATTTAACATAATCTAAACGACCGATCAACATAAAGAGCAAATTTGCATTATAATGAATCAGATAAACTGTCATTAATAATTATAAAAAGTATGCTATATGTAAACAAGTTAAAGAACATTAGTTACCATTTAAAAATATCTTAGCTGATAGATACAGATTTTTAAGTAGCTTCTAGAATACAGTTTACAAATTCCTGTATTGTTAACAAAATTACGGTAACTCAAACAAATTTTCTATAGATCTATATATGAAGGGCGATACAACTATTTATAGATTTACTGATTAATATTCCTTAAAGGTATGAATTAGAATATATTTTGCTTTACCACATCAGTAGTCAGACCCTAACGGACCTGGAAGATGTACATACATATACAAGTCCGTCTTCTCTCGCTATGCTCGCGTCGGTGACTTGACTCTGTCTGATCTTTTAACTACTTGAATATTTCATTTTCTTGACAAGTTAGGTTTGGAAATTAAGTTTTGGAAAATAACTTGGCTTTTTTTTCGTTTTAGAGATGTTGGATTAGTACCATTGCCTGCAGAACTGAATAATGCAGCCTCAACACAGTATCGTGAGGTAAAATTCAGGATAATTAGTGGTCACGAAAGAAGAGACGATTTGTGAACTCGTGCTGAACCCATATCACCCGATGAAAAGTCTTGTGAATAGCATAAGTCCGCAACCGAATTTCGTGGCAAGGTTTAATTTTAATTTAATTTTAATATTATTACAATATCAAATTAATTAATTCCAGAGTAGTAAACAATGCATAAAAATATCGACATAAATAGGTTGACATACAAACAAAAGAAATTTTGGTTTTTAAGAAGCGTATATTATTGGAGATGGGTTTACTTTGATTATTTTACTATATATTATTTTAGAACTAAAGATCAACATCATACAACATATTGCAAAGCAGTTTCAACAAATTTAGTTTAAAGAAAAATGCATAACCCAATTTTAAAAAGGGTATATTATGTTCCATAATCAAATAATTTGGTAAACATAAATCTGGGTTACAAATAATAACGTAAAAAGTGCGATTGAAGTGAGTTTTTAATAAAAATATTGAAATTATTGACTATCACTTTTTGTTTTGAAGCTCAGAATAAATCCCTTATAAAAGACAATAGTAATTTTTAAATTCAGCATTGGAAAAGATTTATTCGATATAAGTTGGATGAAAATCAATTAGTAAAAATGTTTATTGTTTTTTTTTTTTTTTTTTTTTTTTTTTTTTTTTTTTTTTTTTTTTCAAACATTTATTTTGAGGATCGTATATCTAGCTTATACCGTAGAGAGGAAGGTAATTTCTGAATCAGCATCCTATAAAACATACAAGAAATACGTTTGAATTTACTATTTAAAAAAATAACAATAATGTACCTTTGGTTGCCATGTTGTTTCTTCAAGGCACATGTATAAGTCCCACATAGAGTTCGATAGTAAATTGATAATCATCAATTAAAACTTCTCTATATTTTTATTCTGTTTTTAAATTACATTTATGCCTATGAACGAATGATATCATCACCCCAACCCCACTCCTCTTACAGTAAACTAGACTATATCCCCACTTGTAATATTATTTTACATGAATTATAAATTCGATAATTTTGTAATTATTATTAATACATGAAACAAAATATAGTTAAATGGTGATTGTTTTATTAATAAACTATAAATATGGATAGAAAGAAAATATAAAACACAAAATACTAAGGGGGTTACATTACATTACACTCAATCCATTTACTAGCATTATTATGGATCACTCTACTACATTAGTAATCGTTTACATTACTAATGAATACAAACTCAAAACAAATATGACATCAACTATTGTGTATAGAATTTCTTTAAGATTCCGTTGCTTTTATTTTAATACCATACATCATGCGTTTGTGATATAATATGGTTGCTTAAAACATTGTGTTGTTTAATAATGAATTAGAGTATAAATATTATGTAAAAATTGTTAACACATATGGCAGAATAGTCGTTATATATTCCAATATAGATACATTTTTACATACAAAGTTACTTGTAGTTTTTTTTTGTTTTTTTTTTTTAATGTAGTGAAGGTGTAATTAGTGTTGTATCATGATTCAAAGTGCAGGGTTCTAAACTACGAAAATCAAATTTAATCATTTCATACTAGCTCGCAATGCTTTAAAACAATCTGAACTTTTAACATGGTGGATCTTAACATTGGTGAGCTAGTAGAGATGTCAATTGGTAATATAGGTCTTTGTGCAAAAAACCTAATAGTTTTATTATTATATTTTAATAAGAATAATAATAAGTGTAATTATAAAGGTAATTTGGTGAATTATCATTAGTTACATATATTATCATATAGTACATAATATTCCCTCGTCATAATTTTTTTTAAACTATGACATTTACTAATATTGATTTTTTAAAAGAAGAAGAAATCAATAATAAGTTAAAACGATTGATTAATTGATTGATAGTGAATAAACAGCTTTAATATTTCAAAAAACCCATAAACCTATTCCATCTTCCAAAGGTAAAATGTATAAATAAATAATTTAGCTATTTTTCAGAAATAATAAAGAATATTTATTTTAACTTGAAGAACACTGTTTTAAACTACCTACTCTTTCCTTAAAACATAAACATAAATCTTCCAACTCCTCTAGTTTCTATGATAAATTCACTTGCTTTGAATTTTTCAACATTTGCATGTCTATAAAACGTGATTTATATTATAAACTTGGTAACAAGATTATATCCCGATTTTAAAGTTACAAAGTTTAACTTCATGGGATTTCATTATGCAATTATTAATACTTATATAACCATACGTTCAGTTGTGTGGATTTACTATAATGTTATTTGACTGTAACAAAAATATTTAGAGAACCAAATATACCTTTTTGTTAAAGCAGTGAAGAATATATATATTTATTTACTTATATATATATATATATATATATATATATTCAAGTATATTATTTATTTATAGTATATATTTATTTATTTATCACGGTGAGTCATAAAAAAATACTTTAATTTTACTTGAATTCATAAAACTTTACTTGAATTGGAAATTTATTTTCAAGCTAAATTCTTGAAAAACCTTTTTTTTTTCGAAATGAAAATGTTAAAAATCTGCTAAACGTTCAACCTTATTAAAATGCAAGTATTCTTTCATTTGACTAATTCGTAAATGTATTATAAAATCTTCCATGTAAAAGTCAAATAAAAATGTTAATTTAAATTACGTCAATAGTCTATTTTAATTTTGTTTTACAATTTATACATATATATATATTTAATATTTTTGATTAAACTTTAGAAATAGTATTAACTGTTGTGTTGTACTACACCTATTTTTCTCCAAATTAAAACGCTTAAGGCATATTATTACAGAAATAATTATTTTAATATTTTTATAATGGATTTTATCTCCTTTTCATTTCTTTACGATATGTTTATATTCACAGGTTATTGATGGTATTGATGGTATCATACCGTCTAACAGTAAAGATAAGTGATTTTTTTTAATAAGCCATTATACTGAATTTTAGAAATTATCGGAATATTCGAAAACCTGAAGGGGAAAAATAATAACAATAATTTACGTTTCATAAATAAAATTCTAAATACACATTTGATACAAAAGTTTAATTGGAAAAATGCATTTATAGTAAGACATCAAAAAACGTGAATAAACAAATATAGTTGTATCGTGATATCTAGAGATATCGGACAAACCTTCCAGCCAGAATACAAAATTAATTAACATTTGAAAAAAAATTATGATACTATTTTAAATAAGTCAAACATCAGTTTGACAAGGAGATTTAACTTCCACACAAGGATAACGAAATCAATTATGAAAAAGAGGATACAAATTTATTTACGTCGATAAACTTTAGATCAAAACTTGTTAAGATATAGATGTCGTTTCATCATAATGTTTGTCTTTCCTTGTGTACAGCAATTAGTTCTGAGACTTAACAGGATTGTATTCACAAAATAATTTAAGTGTTCATGCCTACGTATATTACGTTTGCGTCCTTTTGTTATAGTACTAGTTTTAATTTTATTTCCAACATACCACCTAGCTACTAGTATATAATAGCCGTTATCACTTTTGTCATCTTTTAGATTGTCACTTGATAACGGAAGTTTATCTATATTGTCGAAAAGTGGTTTATTAATTTTCAAATTCACTCACACAATATAGAAAATGCACACTTTAAAAAAATCATTTAATATTATTGATTTATCAAGTGATAACTCTGCCAAACACTAAATTGGATTAATAAAAATATTATTACTATGTACAATAACATTAATTTAAATATTTGACTTGAAAATTATCTGAAAACAAAACAAAAACCTTTACAACGTATCAAAAGGGTTATACTTGTTAATATATCTTAAAAATAATATGTCGACGAAATATAATATAAAACATATATGAAGGTATGTATGAAGATCTATTTAGTAACATAAATAATAGAAAGTATGTCATATAAAATTTGTCATTTGTATAAAAATACAAATTCTTTTTTATTACATTTGTAATATTTTTTTAATGTTAAATATATAACTTGTCAACGTTTATATTTGCTTTATGATGTAGATCAGATTCTCTAGGGACTAATGATTTAGGTAAGGGAATGTAGTAAATTAACATAACTACTGTTTAGAGATACATTACAGCAATTTCCTGGATACTAACTATACCTTAAGCACGGGTCACTCATTCAAATATGGTTTAACTGACTACAATAATATTTTTGGATATTTTAAAAACAGTCATTTTCAACGATTGGTTTTAATCCATAACATAGGTAAGATTAATTGCATCTAACAAACAAGAATAGACCTAACGGTTTTTCAGAATACAGTAACATTATTACTTCTTAGCACACAAAAAATATATGACGTTTCAATTGTAAATTCTAATTTGGTTACACTAATTTAATTATTTAAATTATATTCTCATAGTCAAGTGAGACGTCGAAAGGAATCAGTATAAATCTTAAAATAGATATCATGTAATTGGTTTAAAACACATACTTAATTAGCCAAAAGCATCAAAGATACTTAGAAATGTAAAATAACGTCGTTTCTCCAACCAATTTCTTTCGTTATATAGGTAGTTTGCGAAAAGAGATATACTTGTTTATAGGTAACTTTAGAAACAAATTTTCTTGTCAAACATATAATTAATTAAGAAATATTATCAGATGTGATTAGTTGTAAATTTAAACGGATATTATTTGCAGCATACAAGTGAAATTATATTCAAATTATATAATATAATACGTGTAACATATTTAGCAATAACAGTTCTCACATCAACTCAATGCTCACTACTTCCATTTATGTTTCCTTTCTCGTATTTCAAATCTAATAAATTATAAATACATGTTTCGGTTAGACATTTCCTGTTTCCGTGTAATTGTGTTAAATATTTGTTTGAATGTGTACTGCATACGAACCCATTATTCAAAATGTGTTACTATACTTATATTGTTAATCAGATAAGATAATTCTGAATTAGATTAGGAATTCCAGTTATTTAATTGCATTATGTAAATTACTTTCATAATTATACATTTGAAATTATAAAATTATTGTATTTCGTAAATAATTATAAACTAGATATACTATATGAAATAATTGCTCTGAAATTAGTAATTTTCATGGAGGCTCGTTTTGTGAGATCAGTTTTGAGCAACGGCAATAATATTTTTATTCTTGTCTCAATTCGATCGACGCGTCCCTCAATACATTTGGTTTGAGATGTTTTTGGTATAACTTTCATGGTCAAAAATTATACCAATTGGATTCTCTGTGGTTATGTAATATTAGTTGTTATTCTTTAGTTTACTTATGTCTTGTATTTAAGCAAACTATTTAATCTTAAATATTAGATTTTATAATTAAATAATATTTTATCAACCTGTTAAATCCATATAGTTGGTTTCATTTTTACTTTTATATTTTGATTTGTAAATTTATATATAAATTCTTGTATGTTTTTGTAACTTTAAATGATGATCATGAATATATATATATATATATATATATATATATATATATATATATATATATATATATACATATAATATTGAATCTAGTTCTCCACATTTATCGCGAACCTGAAGGCAACTTTGATTTATATAAAATATAGCAAAGTTACAAAAGCGTTTTCCGTTCTTGCTAATGTTAATTAATGTTATATTTATCCTTTTTTTGTGTGTATTCAATTTTTGAATAGACCACTTGTTACTTTTTTGTATAAAATTACCAAATGTAAATTTGAAATTAGTTTAAAATATACCTCAATGTTATACTAAAATTCCATACTAGTTTTTATAAAACTATTCAAAAGACATTAATATCGATTTGATACTCAACTTATTTAAGACACTGACCCCACACTCGATATGAGTTTATGTTATGTAAAATGGACTATAAATTACGCGATGGAAAATGAGAGTTGAAATACGTTCAAACATTCAGTATTTTATGAAAATTTTAATCTGCCACTTTTGGCACTTTAAAACCATATATTGATAACTTTATTTTATAGTTTCGACAAATATTATGTTGTAAACTTTTACAGTCACTAATAAAAACGGACATGAATTTGAAGTTCTATTACAGAAAAATATAAGGAAACTAAAAATTAGTAAAGTATTGTATAAAGACATATTAAAGCTCATTAATTAAAGTATGTTGCCACTCCTTTCATTTAAAAATAAATTAAAAAATTTACAATTCTTTTTAGTATTTACAATTTTATAATACAATGTGAAATAAAATAAAGATTGTGAAAAATAGTAATCGTCAAGCATTGCCATGAAGATTTAAAAAGTGTCTATAACGTTCTTCAATATCAAAATTTAATTTTTTTTAAAGTTGCCAACGTTTTATTTAGCCTTTAATAAAATATTACTATTTATTTCAAAATAACGTGTATTCTCAAAAAAAAAATTAATTAAAAAAATAAAATTAAAAAAAAACCACCACTTGTTTGTAAGTAAAACGAGAATCTAAATCTAGATTCCGTCTTGAAATATTTATATAATAAACTGAAATCACATAAATCGGTATTATTCAATGTTAATCGATCACAAATAATATGATTTCAGAGTTATTGTTTTTTTTCTTTTTCGTTTTGCTTGAAAATATAAACTATTCATACACTATAAAAAAAAAAGTAGTACCTAAGGTATATTAGTACTTTTTGATCAAAATAATCTAAAGATTTACTTTAAAAGATAGTACATACAGAAAACTATTGTATATTGATTTAAGGAACAAAATTATTGATGATAATTTAATTCCTTTATGTTTATTTTAAAGTATTCCACATTTCTGACAATTAGGAATCGAAACGTTAATGAAGGCAATACCACTTTTGTAACCGGTTTTATCAAAATAATATACCACATCGAGTTTTAAAAATCATTCTCAACCTTTCGATGAATCACGTATACTTTGAAGAGTAAAATACCAATATCCTTTTTGCTCTTATCCAAATTTTATTAATTTTTTCCTTGTATTGATTATTCAATGCATTTTACGAAGCATATTTTTGCATACATTTTCATTAAAATCAAATTTAAAATATAAAAATCATACTTAGACTTCGTTTTACAACACTTTTCTAAATATATTATAAAATATTTAAACATTCATGTGGTTTTTAGTTTCGCGGAACCTAATTTATTACTAATTTAAAATAAAATATAAAGTAAAATGAATGAGAATAAAATGTTTTATTTAGTCTCTTTATCATAAGACTACATAAATTCAATAGCCTATACTTGAAAGATTTCCTCTATTCTTCAATTCTAAAACTAACTTAAAGAGTAAAAATGTAATTAACAAGAGATCAGCAATTTATAAAATTATTGTTAACTAGAGAGGATGAAAAAATTATGAACAAAAATTGCTCTGAATAAGTGAAAACCATTGAGGGTTTGACTCACTTCAGGTGGCGCGAAGGATCTTTTAGTTTGTGAAAGTGCTAAATTCGTGTAGGTCATTCCTGGCTTTGCTTACAGAAAATTTTAGAAATAAGAGGCTTGTAACAAATTATATTTATTATAAAATTATTTTTAATCATAATGTATGTTATGTTAAATATTATTTTGTAATTCGGTAATAAATATCATGTTTGGATGGTTGCAGATGATTGATATTGTATATGCAAGTGCATCAAGACAGATCTCTAGTAATTCTTCTATATTTAATGTTTCTTTTTCTTAGGTCAAATTGTAAAAAAAGAACACCTAAAGAATAGTTTTTCAAAGCTTCAACGTTTTTAAAACTCTGTGGTTTGTAACATAATTTATAATATTTGAAATATAAGAGGAAAACATTATACCAAAAAATCTAAACTTAAAACAATTATTTTATTTTAAATTTGTACTTAATTATTTTAAATTGAATTCAAACAAGAAATGCTGCAAAATTTCTCTCTCCTCAATATCAGAATTTATTGTCTAATTTACATTTTTAAGGCTCTTGGCTCCTTGACAGGAAAAGGACCACGTTTCATGTTATTGTATTCTAGAGAGGGCGCAATGCAATAAAGGACATGTTTAGTCCCGATTCCTGGAACATTACCGTGTTGTAATCAAATATATTTTGCTTTAATACATTAACGACTTTTGAAAACATTGTAAATTTATTCAGAATCTATACTTAATAGATTATTTGGTTGTAAATTCATGTTTTACAACAATAAAACATATCCTTTATTAGATATGTTAACGAACGCCGTTTATTTATTAACATGTTACTATGTCCTATTAGTAATTGTCGAAGAGCTTATTTGTTTTAAAATGCGTATATCAAGCAGCAGTTTAGGGTGTTGTGTCGAAACTTTTATCTCTGTTAATTCCGAGATTGGTATGTTATATAGGCCTACTCTTCAGTCATCATTAGCCTGAAGAACACAAATTAAATACAGTAATTAAAAAGAAAACTATGACATCAATACCCCTCCTTAGTAACCGTTAAACACTGGTAGTGATCTCTTCACGTAATGCACGAAAAATAGGGGGAAACGCTATATTACGTGATAATTACACAATCTAAAGAAGTTCGTGATTTATGAATGATATTGATGTATTTACAATAAACAAGTGCATAACAATTTTTAAATAGTGATACGTTACACTTTCAAGACTTTAAATCTTTACTAGCCAAGATTATTTTTTGAAATATTAACACGTGTAAATCCCCAACATGTGACTGTACTCCATATATACTAATCTGTGTGTAATTAGAGTTAGTCTAATTAAACTAGTATTGTTATAGTAGTAGTCATTATATTAATGGACTATTAAAGGTTACGAAGCTCAATAAAAAACGAAATCTTCAACTATGACTTCTGTTTGTTGTAGCTTCTGTGGATCTAACTATAATCACTATCTGGATTGGATTAATTTCCTTGGAGGATAGTTACCATTTTAGATTGTCAAACGTTATGGTCACATCTTTAGTGAATTCCATGTCAAGAAATGTTTTTAAGGAGTAAAATAATTCAAAAAATAATTATTATCCATTTCTTGGGAGAAAAACTATGAACAAAATCTAATAGAATAAGGTGTAGGCCCTACTGAACCTTGGGAAATTATTAATAAATTAATTAAATTAATATTTAATAAATACTAATAAATATAATCAGTTTTATATTGTACAAAATCGTAATTCTATCCATAACCTAAAAGTATATTGTTTTCTAGCTTCTACATTGTCATAAAACAAACAAATACCAAAATTAACAGATTGTTGGTGTTAGGCCATTCATTGAACCTTTTCTTGTTTTCATTTACCAGTGTGTTCCTGGTGGTATAACATCAGAATATGGAACCAACATTTAATAAAGTCATTATAATGGTAACGTATGCTGCAGCATATAATTAATTAACAGAGTTCTCAAGTCGAATTAAATGCCTTTCGACGGATACAAAAAAACATAATACCATTTAGTGGTATTTCTCTTACATAACGATATTCTCCCCAGATTAATCTTGAGTTTAAGAGGGTCAAACAGAATTCTGGGCATTAAATTGAATTTAATTATGAATAATGCTTATTGTTACACCGGTATACACCTGCGATGATTTTACAACGGTGATCATATTTATTGTCTACACACATAAACATTATTTTCATAAAAATACTTTCAATAGTGTAATTATTAATTGAGCTATACAGTAAAAGCTATTATAACATTTGCCACTCATTAGTTACTAAGATATGTGTAAAAATATTAGCTATGTCTAAGAGACAATTTTCGATTAAATTATGCATTTTCATAAAGTGGAATTAAGATATTTTAAACAAAGTATTTAATACCAGTTTTTTTTTTTTTATTATTGCAAAGATACAAATGAACTTATTTATCTATGTATTAATATCAAAACTATAAATGTGTAGATACCAACATATATTTAATTCGTTCTACGAATTCTTCATAGGAGAAAATTTCTACTGAACCATACGTTTTAATGTTAATGCAAGTTTTCAACAACAGCAATAAATTATAAAACTTTCTTACCACTAGAACTGAGTTATATGTTATTTTTCCTTTATCTATGATATTTTGTATACAAAATAATGTTCTAAATTATCCGGGGTATTCTAATAATAATAATAATAATAATAATAATAATAATAATAATAATAATAAATTTAATTTTTTTTTTTAAATAAAAATCAAGAATACTTATTTAATTTAATAAACTTCCAGTTGAGTTTGAATGATTAACGTTTTACAACTAACTGATATATCATTAGTGATATATGTGAAATGAACTTAGTCAATTAGTTTGTATTGTAGATACAACTGTTAATAACATAAAATAAAAGTTGATTGTTAAATAACCAACAATAGAGTGACTCAATTCGTTAAACATAAGAACAAATTAATTGTTGTTTGATGATAATTGTTGTGTAATGAGAAAACATATAAGTAAAAAACTGTAAACAACTCGCTTTATTTTCCATTTGAAATCATCTCCCTTCACCAACTTCTTCAAAGTCAGTTATATTTTTATAGTTAAGAAGGCCAAATGACAAATCAGTTAATTTGACAATTAAATTAAATTAACATGTAAAAATATTTTTTATATGAGCTTAACTCAAGAATACGATTGGCTTAAAATAAAGTATATCCAGTATATGGCTACCATCTACAAACAGTTATGTGTTATGCGATACAGCTTGACAAATTCGTTTTTCATTGTCAAGTAAATTTGGTATCAACCGCAAGTAGAGAATGTTTAATTAGTCTAACGCAAGGAGTAACTGGAGGTCTAGATCCAATTATAATTGTAACTCTCAAACCACGTCTTGATTAGTTATAGGAATTAGGGAACTAATTAAACTCACTCACATTATCACATTTCTTAACCTAAATTAATAGATACAGGTAATTTAAATAACTTTAAAAATGATTCAGAAATTTAATATATGCAAAAACTGTTGAGGTAGCAATATATATATATATAATATGTAATATGAAGTAGAATAATTTTACATTTTAAAGGAAAAGAACGTCATATTTTCATTTTCCATTTGAATTGTTACTTTCTTATTCCTCATAATTATTACATTAATATTATAATATTTTCGATTCATTAAAGATATTGAAACTTTTTGTTTATTAGAGTAAAAAACATAAGTAAACTTACGTTATAATTTTATCTTTTAAAGAAATCCATAAATATCAGATTCTTCTAAGCGTCTTGTCATAGAGGAGGAATGGAAGGGTTTCATAATTAGATATCTCAAAACGTATTTACCAAGTAATGTTTTAAATACGTGACTTTGTGTTGTGTTTTGGGTTCAAATAGAAACTTGATTGAAGACGGGGTTTCACAGTGGCCTCAACGGGGTCTAAGAGTTCACGGACACGTACGAAAGGTCTGGACTTTCTAAAATTATAGCATACGTTGAAATCCAGTCATTCAGGGTTTTTAATCTATTATTAGGACGAAGACGATTTGTTCGTTTTAAAGCGTCTTATCTTTCAAATAATCAAAACATATCCGGCTAAATTACTTAGATTCGCTGTGTTCTGGGATGTTTTCATTAGGTCGGTTAACCGATAATAAATCTGGTTCTTGTTAATCCTTACTTTTAGGGTGTGACGGCGGAATGGTCAAAAATTCCATTCGAAATTGGATCAAGTATTTCCAGTAATGTTAAAAATAAATTTAAATGTTGCTTTATGATAAACGTTCCAATTTTTTTCCATGGTGTTCTAGTTGATTCGACGGGGAAAAGTAAGTTGTAATAATGTATTGTATAAAGATGATTGTTTCTTAATAGCAATATGTGGTTACACTTCCCTTCAGTAATTACCCGTTAAAGTTGGTACTATAGCAGGAGTTCTTACATATTTTTCTCCTTCTATGCTTACAATTATTCACAGAAGGGGGGGTTAAGGGGGGGGTATTTTATTTAGTTCAAAATTCGCAAAAACTGATTTTCCACTAATTACTAACGTGTTTCTCGTGTCCTTCATTTGTTT
This sequence comes from Aphrophora alni, assembly GCA_963513935.1. NCBI lineage: Eukaryota > Metazoa > Arthropoda > Insecta > Hemiptera > Aphrophoridae > Aphrophora > Aphrophora alni. The sequence continues at coordinate 80,041,696 of OY740767.1, read as the reverse complement.
CGTTCCTCTCAAAATCACGTCATCAAAATGTTTTCCTAATTTAGTACTAATACTTTACATTTATATTATTATATTTTTAAAGTTTATATTATAAGTTTATACATATATAATTTACACTTTGTTGACGTGAATAAAGTATTTGATTTTTCCAATGTGTCTATATTGTACACGTATTTTTATTAAATACATACACATATTGATATTAATTTGTAACTAAAAAATAAAAATGTTGAATCACAAATTATTGACGGACTTTATGTACAGCAAGCTGTCGTTAGTACTAAATTTATGCAATGCCGTCATCTGATACCATAGCAGAAGTTACGTCCTTTCTTCAGACAAGACAATGCAAATTCAGATAATGCCTAAACTCCTTAATTATGATACACAAGTGTTACACAATATTACCATGACTGTGTTGTAGAGTATTTAAAATAACAGAAAAATAATAAATAAGTTGGAATAAAATAATGCATTTTATGTTATTAAAATCTATTAAATATGTTCAAATTGGATACTTTTTTTAGCTTTTATGATCAAGTAGTTTATTATTTTGTTTTAAAGGAAAAACTTAAGTCATTCAATAAATAAAACCGTGTAACAAATTCAATACAAAATCTACTAAAAATAAATGACTATAACAGAATTATCAAGATATCTGTCTAAGTTTAAAATGAATTGACATCTTTTTGGGCTATACAACCTTTTTTAAATTCGAACTCTAATAGAGAAATATATAATCGATACTCTAGTAAATGAAATCCCTCAGTTATATTCATGTTGTATCCAAGGGGTATTTTGATGATCGTACAGTGAACAAAAAGTACACACAACAATATTAAAATAAATTAGATCTATTTTTATTTCTTAGTGAAAATTATTTATGATATATGTTATTATAAACTGGAATGTTCCCCGTATGTCTTATGACAAAGCAAATAATAAAAAAATGTAAATTATAACGTATGGTTAGAAGAACAGAACTGTTAATGATGCTATATTACACTTGTAAGTTGTAATAGTCAAAATGAGTTTTAATTTGACAACTATGTAGAAGTATTTAAATTGGTTGAAAACAAATATAAAATCAACTAAATATTTACCTACAAATCATGTACCAAATATTTCTCTCTAAAGACCTACGGTTCCACTTTTACGGACCATATAATCAATTACTTTACATATTTTTATGTAGCAGGTTCAAAACTATTCTTAGAACCTATGTATTAATTATGTCATCATTTAATGCGAGTCAACATAATTAATTAGTATCATACCTTTATAACTAATCAATACAATAACCACAAAACCTTCTCCTAACCTTCATTTACTCATTGCATTAGTTTAATTATAGCCCATTCTGTCGTTATATAAATTGCAAACGGATTGTTTAAATTAAATAAATAAATATAAATAAGTTATCAAGCTAACGGTAATCATCTAAATGTTTAGAAGAATAACACAGAAATATAGGTTTTGTTAATATTTTAATAGCTCATAGTTTATTATAAAAACTTTCCGACGAAGGTAAAAAAAAATATTTACTAGATTTATTAGAAGAACGCATTAAAAACTGACAATTCTTATTTGATTTTATTAAAATGTTATTAAAAGAAATTGTATTAGAGATTTATGTCCATCAACTTAATTTTTATTTTACGTAAATTATCCCAATTTTACCTATCATTATATTATTCCAATTTTAACTCTGTTTATTATATAAATGTAATTCTAATTTCTTTAAAATGTAAGTGTATATATGTATAAATTTGTTGTTCAAACAATTGCACTGAAACAATTTATGAAAAATAAGGTAATATTTAAAAAGAAATCGATAGAATGGTTAATAAATATAATTATTTATAAAAGTACTTCTATGTTTATTTAATAGTATAAACACTCAACAATTATTTAATTCTTTAATTTTGACCCTGCTGCTAAGTTGGTCCGCTATAAAATAATGGTTTTCTTTTCCTTTTTCCAGTGTTTCAATTATATCTCGGTTGAAATATTAAAAGTTATGCAAGAATATAGATTAGTGCAAGAATATAAAAGTGGTGAATGAAATGTTCAGTAATAAATATTCAAATAGAAAAATATGTCAAAACAAATAGATATAAATACAAATTTCCATGTATACTATTTTAGCTGATCTATTTTTTGTAATAGTTCATGTTAAGTATACACGGGACGCTGGGATCAACTTTGGATAAAGAAAACTTATTAAAATCTATTATTATTACACATAATATTTTCCATTTGTCCTTATTGTCATTATGGATACACACTAACATCATTCCTTAAAGCAATGTTGTAAATCTTTTAGTTAAACCTAAATTGTCTCTGATAGTTACAGTGTAAAAAATATTATTTTTTACTAATTATTAATAAGTGTACTTGATGTGTAAATGTTGGAAATAGTTCTGGGGGGAAACAACTGGGTCAAAGACAGAAATGAGATAATGATAATGCTGTTTATGTGGTTTGCTATGATATCGAGTCGTGGGTAAGTATAGCTAGACACAGTAAGGATTTCCTTTAAACTTGACTAGGAACTTGAAGTGTTACTGAGTCAAAGTAATGACTGTACTAAACTGTGACCTTCTAATGAAACTGAAATATATACGAATATAAAGGAATATACATTCTTTAATATATATATATATATATATATATAAAAGTAGTATAATACCAATAATTATATATTACAAGTTTGTTTATGGACTTAAATTTTACTATAATAAATGGATTTTAAATATTAAATGACAATAAGCAAAACGGTTTATAACAATATCAGCCAGCATATTCCTATACTACCTATGAAAGATAAACAAAGGAATATCAATATATAATAATAAATTAATCAGTCTAAAATCTTAGTAAGGAAATTAGGTGTATATATATTTACCCAGTAATAATATATGAAAAGAAAACAGGTTCTCTCCTAATGGTTACGAAAACCAAAGTAATTATTTCATGATATACAGTATATATATATATATATATATATATATATATATATATATATATATATATATATATATATATGAAAAGTAAGTACAGAAAAGTGAATGTGGACAATTTCTTTTTCTTTTTCATGACCAGTGCACATGCCACAAGAAATAATCGGGGAATAACTCTAACAATCAGTACTTAGTTATTTTATTTTTTAAATTGTATTTAATAAATTTCTAAATGAATTGAAATTTTACCGTGCAATACTTAAACAGGTAGTGAAAAGTGGCTAACCCAACATGGCCAGATGTAAATTTTGAAATTGTCCTTAATATATTTATATAACATATAGGGCCGTGTCAAAACACACAAACCCACATACACACACACACACACACACACACACACACACACACACACACACACTTATATATATATATAAATTATATATATATATATATATATATATATATATAATTATTTGAAATAATTTATAAGACTTCATAAAGTCGATTTGAAAATATGATTGATTGTCCATGTTGAGACGGAATGAAATGGTCAGTCGTCTCAAGGCTAATTCAAAACATTTAAATTGCAGCCATAAAACATTGTAAAGTTGGAATGCGGTATGGCAATGACGTCACGCGAGGCCGAGGCAAAATTTTGCAGGTCTCTGCATGATGGAACAACTTATAGTGTTTCCAATTTTATTTTTAAAAAAAGTAAAATTAAAAACTAATAATGATACATTAGAAGCAGACGATTAATAACATCAAACAATTAATGTAATTGAACTTAAAACAAAAAAGCTATTAAGGAAATAAGATGGGCTAAAAAACCTAAAATTTGCAAGGGGAAAAATGAAAATCAAAAGCAATAGAGTCATATAGAGTCATAAACCGGGGACATAATAAGAATTAACAATAAAAATGAAATAATAATAATAATAATAATAATAATAAGGGGGAAAAGGACTTGAAAAGTCATTCTTGAAGAGTTTTTTGAGATTTTAAAGGTGAAAGGGGAATAAACTAAATGAACCTAATAATAGAAAATGAAAAGGTAATAGTAGGGAACAATTATATGTGTTCAGAAAAAGAATTAAAGTTAAAATGGGGGAGAAATAATAATAACAAAAACTAAAATAGTTAAAGCCAAAAAGCGGTTAAATAAAGTTTACAGGGGATAAAAAGTAATAGGTTATAATGTAAGATATGTAAAATAACAGAGCACAGTTTAAAAAATATAAGGGGGGATTTTATATACGAAAAATACGACGATCAAAAAGTCATGACTTCAAGCATCAATAAATCACGAACCAAGCAAGCTACGACGAAAAACTAAAAAGTTATTTCCGTTGTAGGACCAGCAGAATAACTTTAGTGCAAAAGAATTTTTTTAAAAGACTTAGGAAAAAAGTTAGATTTTGAAAAAATGGACAATCGTAGAAAGTGCGGTAACTCGACGAATATACTGCCGAAAACGTCGAATCAAGTTTGTTGCGACCCTCAAGAATGTGGATAAGAGGAATCCGACAGAAAGTGAAGATCGGACCAACCGTTCAAAAGTTACAGCAAAAAGAACGAAAAAGTGTTCTTATTCAAAGTTTTCCAGATTTGACAGGAAAGATCAGATCAGATAGTGTGACGTCACGGAAGCCCCACTCCCATGACCAACCCGTCAACGGAGAAAACCTAAATAGTAAAAAGATTAATATCAATTAAAAGGGTTTTTAATCAAAAATAAGTTATAAAACGAATACAATAGAAGAAAACTTAGCCTAGGACAGCTTTTAGCAGATAAGTTACGGAGTAATTCACCCGAAAACTGAAAAATTAACAGAAGAGACATTTCTTCGCTAAAGGGAGAAAAAGTGGTTACCTTTTGCGGGAAACATTCCCACAAGATGGGAGAGCCAAAATTATTGGTCGTAAGATCGATACTCTAGTAACAGTTGCCGAGCAGGGAATACGTTATTTTATCACTCTACAATTTTTTCTAATTGCCTTAGAAACTCTAGTAACAGTCGCCGAGCAGAGAAGACGTTATTATTGTCACTCTACAAATGTTTCTAATAATTACCATAGAAACTCTAATAACAGTCACCGAGCAGGAAAGACGTTCCTTTAGTCACTCTACATTTTTTTCTAAAAACTTCAATACATTTTAAAACCAAGTTGTATGTAGTAAAGTAACTTTTAAAAATTATTTGGAAAATCAAGAAATAAGAAGATAAATCTACATGGAAGACTAATAATCTAGGAATCGTAATTACTACCAGCAGTCAACAACTGTAACATAACCAGGAGTTGGAAAGGAGATAATTTGAAGACGCCGTTAACCATCTACAGCAAGGAACTTCAAAACTTCAAGACCTTCATGTTAAGTGTGAAGGTACACTAAATCTATAGAATAATTCGTAAAAAGTAAACTCATTTAAATTGAATAAATTCATTGGGGAAATTTTAAATATATTACCATCAGTAGATTCAAGTAAACTCTGCTTAGGTCTAGTATAAGTGTGCAAACGTAAATACGACTATTTCAGTCAAGGAAAAACTATTTGCAGTTCTAGCTGAAGTAGTCTATCATTTTTAAATTTTGTATAAATAAATAACAATTTTGTGTCCTATTGATATTGTGTAAAAAAAATTCTGTTTGTTGTTTGTTTAAAAGATTAATTGTTTTAAATAGTTTGATGGTTTAAGAGTACATAAAAAGTTTTATGCTCAAGTGGTAAGTCTTTTTATTAAGCATACTGTTTTTAAACACTTCCTTCTCAAATATTTAGATAATTAAAAAGTTATTATTAAGGTGCTCTGCTATTTTATATATTAAAAATAAATAAAAAATATTATCGGAATTCAGGAGCCGATTTCTTCTAAAAGGCAGTTCCCCAGAGAGGAGAGAGAGAGAGAGAGAGAGAGAGAGAGAGAGAGAGGGAGGGAGAGAGAGAGAGAGAGAGAGAGAGAGAGAGAGAGAGAGAGAGAGAGAGAGAGAGAGAGAGAGAGAGAGAGAGAGAGAGAGAGAGAGAGAGAGAGAGAGAGAGAGAGAGAGAGAGAGAGAGAGAGAGAGAGGAGAGGAAGAGAGAGAGAGAGAGAGAGAGGAGAGAGAGAGAGAGAGAGAGAAGAGTAGAGAGAGTATTAGTTAAGCTAATTTATTTGAGTAAAAAAAAAACTTTAACCACCGGTTTTTTGGTACAGTGGTGAGATTATTTCAACTGAAACTTCTGTAACAAAAACCTTTTCTGACAATAAATTAACGGTTATATATTCCACTTTAACCGAAATCATCTTTGATAGTAACAGCTATATTTTGTACCGCTTTGAATCCTGAACTGTTATGTCTAAAGTAAAATGATTGTATGAACTAGGGGTTTTCTCAGAATAGAAGGATTCAAGTATTTCTAAAGAAAACTCTTTCACCAAAAATTTAAAGAATAAGTCATTTACATCTATTATTAGTAAGTAATTCAAAATATATTTGAGATGGACGAGTGTAGACTGTGAAACCCGAATCGTAGCATCTAGTCCATATAAAATCTCGCCCCTCTTACATCAGGTCCTAATTCTAGGAACAAATACTTGGGTTTACTTCTCTACCCGCCCACTAAGTAACATCTTGTCCATAAACCTTACACCTCAATGTTTGACAGGTTTACAATATATATTTGACAGTACTACTTACTTAAACTGACTGGCAATTAAAATTATGTGATATTCTATTAAAAAAAATTCAAAAAGACCCAAATAAATTAAATAAACCACGGAAAACTAACAATAAATATTTAATCAAACTCACTCTTTTCTCCTTCTAAATTTGCTTGTGAGTTTCATGTCAGACTGTTCTGCCTTATCTTTAATTGTCACAATAAAATTTATGTCTCGAGGGTGTGGGTAAGTTGAGTTTAGCTTATCTTGGTGTAATGTTACCCGAAAATATTAAAATTGGTTGACTTCTTTATGGTTGTTGAAAACTCAATCGCTCACAAAGATGCTGACTTATACAGATCACTTGTAAGAATAACATTCACAATCAAATTCATTCTTCCGTAAACAAAGAGGGTGTATCAGGTGAATAAAGGAGGGTGTGTCGCACAATTAAAGGTGTCAATGACCTCCGACTACTTGCATTGAGTTCCACAACCCTTGTCAACTATGTCAGGACGAGGTGTTACAGAACCGTGAAACCTAATATATTAAAATTATCAAGGCTAATTTATTTTACGTAATAAACATAATAGTTATGTTGCTTAGCTAATATAGTTGTATACATAGATAACTCAAAATCATTGTAATACTTTTCATTAGTTTTAGATTACCTTCGCGTTATTTACCTGAAGAGATGTTTTTTTTTATTCTTGACCTCATGCAATATATAAGTTATTTAAATATTACTTGAAGTGCTTGTTTATTTGAAATCACTAAATTTTATTTAAGGAGCAGTCATTCTAATATGTCAAAAATGTCAATAGAAAAAGATAGCACAAGAAGCGCTGGGGATAAAGATATAATCCCCTTATTGTTAGGATCAAAATACAAAATAAACTGTTAAAATACTGCACTTACTTTTCGCACTTACTCATCTTGAAATCTAACCAAAACTGTTCGTTAACAGGAATGTCAGTTTGCTGTTTGACAGTAAAGAAAATAAAATATGGTCGCTGTCTTTGAATAAATACAAATGTATATTTATAAATATTCCTAAATTTAAATCCTAATACCAACAAAATAGCAGGGTCTAAGTCGAAAATACTGTTTTGGAGGGAAACTCCATAACAATTAATTTTAGAGCTTACTATTAAGGTAAGCATTAGTCGTAGAGAGTTGAATAAAAAATAAAAATGTAGTCTACAATGGCTGCATAAAGATCTATTTAAAAAAAAAAATCTGAAACTACAAATGTTATGTTTTACAATACTACAAATCCTACCTCACCAAATGCCCAAACTCCTCGATAGACGCCAACTATATAACATTACCACAACACCGTTAAGGTCTACAAATCTCAAAAATAAACAGCTAACAGCTTGAAAATAAAATGATTTAAATCGAAAATACTATTTTTTGGAGGGGAAATTTATAAAATTTTAAAGCTTATTATTAAAGTAATCGTTGGTCGTAGAGAGTTGAATAACACATAAAATTGTACTTCGGCCCCGGTTCCATAAATATCAAATTTGCAAAATATGGGAAAATCTGAAACTACAAAAGCTTATGTTTTACAATAACAGATATCTTACCTCACCCAAATATCTCTAGAGAAAGTTGGAATGATCAACTTTAGAGATTTTGGGATTATGCGCCAGATATTATTACTCACTACCTCCACCCGCGTGACTCCTGCTAAAATGGTTCCCACGGTTACTACTTTGTTTGAAGAAACAGACGGCTTCCCCAATATAACCTGAACTGTCCCTGTTTGGAGACGCTGAGGGTGGCCGGTACACGACAAGGCGACTGCACATTCCGGATGAATCTTCCATTGTATCGACTTTTGGCTCTTATTAGATACAAAAACAACACCTGATCGCAAACTTCCGGATATATCTACCGACCGCGACAGTCCGTTACCGCAACTGTCCGCAGTCCGCCGACTTAACCTTGACCGACTTTTTGTTTGGTTATATTGGGGGTA